>VDFB02108042.1:0-16971 GCA_007258455.2 Sequoia sempervirens
TAAAGATTTGATTGTGGAAGTTTTTGTTCATGATATCATTTTTGGAGGAGATGATAGTTTGTGCATGAAGTTTGCTAATGAGATGCACAGTGAGTTTGAGATGTCAATGATTGGAGAGATGAAATTATTTTTGGGATTGCAAATTACTTAGTTAAACAAAGGGATATTTCTATCTCAGTCCAAGTATGTGAAAGAATTGTTGAAGAAATTCGGTATGGAAGATTCAAAGCCAGTTGGTACACCCATGGTGACTGGATGCAAGTTGAAAACAAATGATGATTCTTTGAAGGAAAATCAGACTAGATATAGATCAATGATTGGTGGATGTTGTATTTTACTCAAACTGGACCTAATATCATGAATTTTGTATGTATTGTTGCAAGATTTCAAGCTGATCCTAGTTAATCTCATGTGACTGCTGCGAAGAGGATTTTCAAATACTTGAAAGGATAGTTGATTTTGGCCTACGGTATCCTAAAGATGGCGATCTTACTTTGAGTGCCTTTATTGATGTTGATTGGGTAGGAGATGTGAATGACAACAAAAGTACTAGTGGTGGAGAATTTTTCTTGGGAAAGAAGCCGGATTTCATGGTTAAGTAGAAAGAAAATGCCATTTGTCTACTACAGAGCCAAATACATTGTTGTTAAGCAAAAATTGTACTCAAGTACTATGGATGAATCAAATCTTGAAGGATATCAGAGTTGTGTATGATGAGCCTATTGTTATATTCTATGATAACTCAAGTGCTATTAACATTTCTAAGAATCCAGTGCTACATTCAAATACCAAGCATATATCTATCAAGTTTCACCTTTTGAGAGAGAGGTGAGTGAAAAGGAAGTCAAATTGGAGTATGTGCCTACTAAGGAATAGATTGCAAATATCTTTACCAAACTATTGCCTAAGGATACTTTTGAGTATCTCAGAGGGAAGTTATGGGTGATTACCCCTCCTAAATAGAACTAAGATGAAAATCAATGCATTGCATCAGTTTGTGATTCTCATAGTCATATCTTGATCCAGATTGATGTTGTGGTGGCTGCTACTTAGGAGGGGTAGTCAGATGTTCAGATGTTCAGATATGTGGTTCAAAGCTTAGATATCTTTGTCATTGATGTCAAAGGGGGAGAAGATTAATGTGAAAAAAATTTTGGGGGAGAAGAACCTTATGAGGAGAAGAGTCATATGGAAGAGTTATGTGAGAAGTGTCTGAACCAAAGGGGATTAAGTGTAGTTACGCTTGATGGCATTTTTCACATCATGTGTTGCCATCAATGCCAAAGGGGAGATTGTTACTGTTGTGCTGTGTTTCTAATATGTGGTTGTCATATGTCAGCACTATTAGCATTAATACATTTGAAGTTGTATATGTGAAGGATATTGAGAAAATTGTAATGAAATGAGTTGTAAGTTGTCAATGGTGAAGTGAAGTTCAGTCTATCAGTGAGTTCAATACGTAGATGATAAGAGGCTGTGGACTAAATGGTTTCTTGTTGAGTATATCTAGTTTATCCACATTGAGTTTTAGAGATCTATGTGAAGTCTTGATCGAGTTATGAAGATTTTTATTTTGACAGTTTTTTTGTTACTTCAGTTGGTGTTCCTAAATGAAGATGATGTGATTTTAGTAAGTTCATTTGTTGTGGATGGTTTTCTAGTGATTCATGATGTGTGTGGATGTTTCTAGATCATGCTATATCTATGTTGCATGTCCACATTGATCATTGTACTCGCGATCCAATATTTTCTCTTGCATGTTCATGTTTTACATGTTCTTGGCCGACAAGGTGTTTGTAGCATGTTATGGATCTTCGAGGAATAATTTTTGAAGGTGGCTCATATTCGAAGATGTTATTTTGGGTCTTCAATATGTTGTGGTTGACCTTGGTTGATTTTCATTAATAATTGTTATTGATTTGGGCCCACAATTTGTATTCATTTTATTATTTTCCTAAAGCCAACATGTAGTGATTTAATTTCTTGTTGTGGATATATATAAGTGAGTGTTTATTTCATTTGAGGTATGCCGAATGTGTGTGTGTGTGAGAATAATGTTCTAAATCATTTGAAGGAAGAGCAGAGTGTGTATTAGCAGGGAGAAAAGTGAAGTGTTCATGTGCTTAACTAACTGTGATCAAGCATTAGCACATGCTATTTTATCAGCTTTGAATCCCCTGTGGATGTAATTTCAATCTTTCTATAAGACAATATGTCTCTCCTAAGGGTAGTAAGCCTTGTTGTAAGTGAGTAGTGAGCTCTAGGTAGTGCACCCATCGCATTGCGCTCCCCATTTCATTCTTTATACTTTTAACAGGTACAATCTTAGGACTCCGACCTCCACCATGGTTTTTCCTAAAAAATCTTGGTGTTATGTGTGTTTCTGATGTGTTGATGATTTATTCCTTCATGGTTAATAATCAGACCTAAGAATAAGGTTAATAAAGTTAATAAGTTGTGAATTTTTGTGATAACTGATTCACCCCCCCTCTCAGTTGTTTTCCCTTCTGTTGCCAACACCACTAACCCTAGAAAATGTGCAAGTAAGAGGGCCCTGGAGGTTAAGAAGGACATGATGGAAGGTACTTTGGTTACCACTTTTCATGCAAGATAGGATGAATACTATTGTGTAATTGATAATGGATGTTCAAATCACATGACCAGAGATAAGAGTAAGTTCACTAAACTTGAGAGGTATGACGTTGGTTTAGTTATGTTCGGTGATAATTTAGGAGCTAAGATCTATGGTAAAGGTTCAATTAGTTTTGATGGATTATATAGTAATTATGATGTGTATTATGTGAAGGGTTTGAGGAATAACCTTCTGAGTGTTGGTCAGATGTGTAGCAATGGCTTTAAACTTGTGTTTAAGAAAAATACCTATGAAATTAGGAAATGATCCAAAAATGGAGATATGATTATTGTTGGAAGAAAAACTCATGGAAACATATATGAGCTAAAAGGAGTTGATGGTCATTGTCTTGTATCTTAGATCAGTGAAAGTTGGTTGTGGTATCGAAGAATGGGAAATGTGAACTTTGATAACCTAGTCAAGATTGGTACAAAGGAGATTGTTCAAGGACTGCCTAGAATCCCAAGACCTGCTAATGCCATCTATAGAAGTTGTCAATTGGGGAAGAAAACAAGATGTAGTTTTGAAGGAAAGGAACACTCTACTATCGAAATGTTGGAATTAGTACATACTGATCTCTGTGGTCCAACTAATATTGGAAGCCTAAATGGTGACAAATATTTCATGTTGCTTATTGATGATTACACTCAAATGACATGGGTTGCTTTTCTCAGAGAAAAAAATCAGGCCCTAGATAGGTTTAAGGTATTCAAAGCAAGAGTGGAAAATGAAGTAAATCTGAAAATCAAGTGTTTAAGACCTGATAGAGGTGGTGAATTCACCTCTAGTGAATTTAATGCATTTTGTGAAGAGCACGACATAAAAAGAAAATTTTATGCTCCAAGAACCCCTCAGTAGAATGGAGTAGTTGAAAGGAAAAAAAAGATAATTCAGGAAGCTGCTAGAACTATGATGAAAGAGTCTAATGTACCGGGTGTATACTGGAGAGAAGTGATACATATTGTTGTTTATGTTCTTAAGAGAGTTCAGATCAGGCACAAAAACACAAAGACACCTTTTGAGTTATGGACTGGTAAGAATCCTAATGTGAAATATTTTAAGATATTTGGAAGTAGATGCTACACTAAAAGAGATGATGAAAATATTGGAAAGTTTGATGCTAGATGTGATGAAGGAATATTTCTTGGATACTCTACTACTAGCAAGGAATACATATGCTTTAACAAAATATTGAGAAAGATAATTGAAAGTGCAAATGTGAAAGCTGATGAAGACATACACAAACCTATTTAGATAAGGGAAGTTGAACCTGATGATCCTATCTATAGACATATACCTAAAGAAAACAAGGGGAAGGAAGAAGAAGAAGAGAAAGAAGAAGAAGAGCAAGTGGAAGAAGAAGAAGAAGAGAATGAATTGAATCTTGTTACTAGGAATCATAAATATGTATAGAAGAATCATCTAGAAGATCAGATAATTGTAGACAAGAGTGAAGGTGTGAAGACAAGATGGAGAGTTGCAGCAGAGGTAAATTTGTGTTTACTTTCTAAAATAGAACCTAAATCTGTAAAAGAAGCATGTGAAGATGAAAATTGGATGAGAGCTATGAAAGAGGCAAATAGAAAAGAATCATACATGGGAAATAGTCCCTATACCTATGAACAAAAATGTGATTGGCTCAAAATGGGTGTTCTAGAACAAACTGAATGAAAGTGGAGACGTAGTAAGGAATAAGGAAAGAATGGTATGCATAGGATATTCACAAGTTGAAGGTATAGATTTTGAAGAAACATTTGCCCCTGTAGCTAGAATGAAATCTATAAGAATATTTTTGGAATTTTCTGTGCACAAGAACTTCAAGGTATATCAGATGGATGTTAAGTCAACTTTTCTGAATGGTGAGTTGGAGGAAAAAGTGTACATGGAGCAGCTTGAATGGTTTCAGTTGTATGACAAGCCAAAGATGGTTTGTAAATTGAAGAGAGTATTGTATAGATTGAAGCAAGCTCCCAAAGCTTGGTATACAAGAATGCACAGATATCTGACAAAGTAAGGATTCAACAAATGTTCTGTGGACAACAACTCTACTTCAAAGTGAAAAGTAATAAGATGTTGATTGTAGTTTTTTATGTTGATGATATCATCTTTGTTGGAAATGAAGGCATGTGTAAAAAGTTTTCTAAAGAAATGCAGAAAGAATTTGAGATGTCTATGATTTGTGAATTGAATTTCTTCCTTGGTCTACAAGTGAATCAAACTAATAAAGGGACATTCATTTCAAAATCTAAGTATGTAAAAGAGTTAAAAATTTTTAGGATGGAGGATTCTAAACCGGTTTGTACTCCTATGATAACTGGATGTAAGTTGAGCAAGGATGATGAATCTGCTAAGACTGATTAGTGCAAATACAAATCCATGATTGGCATATTTTTTTATCTTACTGCTACCAAACTAGATATTATGCATGCAGTGTGTTTAGTTTCTAAATTCCAAGCAGATCCTAGAGAAGCATATATTATAGTTGTAAAAAGGATATTTAGATATCTTAAAGGCACACCGGATTATGGACTATGATACCCTAAGAGTAATGATTTCACTTTGAGAACCTATACAAATGTTGATTAGGATAGATGTGTAGATGATTGAAAGAGAACCAGTGGTGGTGTTGTCTTTCTTGGTGGAAGACTAGTTTCATGGATGAGTAAAAAGAAATACTCAGTTTCTTTAACCACTGCAGAGGTAGAATATATTGTTGTAGCATCCTACTGGACACAAGTTATGTGGATGAAGAGAACTATGAAAGACATTGGTGTGGTGTGTGATGAGCCTATTTCTATTTTCTACGATAATAAAACTGAAATATTTTTTTTGAAGAATACGGTTATGCATTCAAGAATGAAGCACATATCTATCAAGTATCATTTTTTAAGAGAGAAAGTGTTGGAGAATGAGGTCAGATTGGAGTATGTGACAAAAAAGGAACAAATTTCAAACATATTTACTAAATCTCTTCTGAAGGATACTTTTGAGCATCTTAGGGAGAGGTTGGGGGTCATTGACCCTCCTAACTAGGTGCACATGAAGGTGCATCAGTCCAGTGAATTCACAAATTCTTCATTTATCTAGACTGATAGATGGGTCTAATCCGCAGGGGGAGTAGAAAATATTTTCATTGTTGCAGTATGAGTGTACTCCTAAGGGGGAGTAATAAAGTTAGTTGTTATTTTCCATTGATTTCAAATGGGGAGAAAAGGTTGTGTTTCCATCAATGAAAAAGGGGGAGATTTTTGCAAGCATGAGCTAGTCTAGTGGTGTTGCCATTAATGTTGTCGTTGATGTCAACACAGTTTTGTATGTTGCATATTGTTCCTGTATGGTTGAGTTGCTAATGAGATGTTGTGATTACATGGAGCTATCTTTATGGTGTTGCAGATGTGCTAGTTTGATGAGTTTCCAAGTGCTTTTGAGAAAATTAATAAAGAAGAGAAGTCAAAGTGTTGAATGTGTTCAGAACGTGCTCCAGTATGTCCTCCACATTTTTCATATGTTGATCCTATTCCTATGCGGATTTGAAGGTGTGTTTTTGGTATTTTCATGGTAACATATGCTGAGTTTCAGCTTCTGGTGAGAAGGTATGTGAAAGTTGTGTCCACCGGTATGTGTGTTCTACCGGAAAAGTCAGTATTCTATGGACTAGGAGAAATATTGTTGCTCTACATTTTTTCTCTATTTTTTTATACATCTTTTAGATTTGGGATATTTCTTTTGAAGGTCTTTCCTATTCTCTGGTGAAGATATTAGGAGTTTGGTAATCTGAAAGTCATGTTTTAGTATTTTTGTGTGTGTCTGCACAATCTGAATTGTTTGATGAAAGAAATTTAGTGATTGAAGCTTGTTGTTCTTGTTGCAGATGTATTTGGAAGGTTCTAAGATGTATTCTTGTGCTTGAGGAAGTGTGTTGTGGTATCCATGTGTCATTTTCATCTTGGAAAGTGTGTGCATCATTGTTCATTTCTGTTTTCATTAGGTTTGGCCGACCTAGTGTTTACACTTTATTCAAGGAATAAAATTTAATTAAGAGAGCATGTAGAAGATTCAAGAATATTATTTGTAATTTTGGTTATATGTTTTTTTGGTCCATTCTTATTCCTTTACATTGCAAGAATTTAGATTTTCTGACCTAATTTGAATTTATGAAACGATGTATTAGGGCCGACTTTGGAGAAAGTTTCTAAAGTTGAGAATAGTATAAAAGAAAGTCGAGTTGTGAAGAATGGTATGATAGTGTGATACAAAGTGATGAAAGTGTGCCAAAAATCATAAGAGAAGAAGTGTGTGTGTGTGAGTTTTGTTAGCAATTTTTCAATTTGTTGAAGGTAGTAAACTAAAGGTTTATGTAATCCTGCGAATGTGCTTTAATTGAAATGGTGGATCTTTTGTTCTCTTTTTTATCTATAGGCAGTGAGCCTCCTTGTTGGAAAGTGAGTCCTTTTTAGGTAGTGAGCCTTTTTATTTAGACAGTGAGTCCTCTTTTGGGTAGTGATCCCTTGGTAGTGAGCTTCTATATTCAATTTATAATCTCTATATTATGAGTTAACCCTCACAGTGGCTTTTCCCTTATTGGGTTTTCCACGTAAAAATTTGGTGTTCATTATGTTGATTTACTTTTTGTTATTTATGTTTCATGCTTATATTTAATAAAAAAATAGTGTGGTTGAAGATTTGATAAGTGTTCAAGTTTGAAGATTGAATTTGTGTGACAACTGATTTACCCCCCCTCTCAGTTGTCCTGCACCTATTTAACACCTTGTTTATCTGGACACTTCCATGCTTGATGCCCAAACTGATTGCAATGGTAACATCTTCCTGAAAATGAACTTGAACCTTTACCTCCACCAAATCTTCCTCTGAAGCCTCTAAAGCCACCTCTTTGATCAACAAGTTGGTCTTTGCTTTTATTTACATCTTCTCAGCCTTCATAGGACTGCCTTGTACCTCTTCCCCTACTAGTGCTGCCTCTGCCTCTTCCTTGTCTTGTCTTCTTTTTACTTTCTCTTTTCCCCTAGTAGCCAACTAAAAAATTTCCTCAACCATCCTTGGAGTAGCCAAACTTAATTCATCTTGAATTTTAAATCTTAACCCACACATATACCTTGCTATGTTTTCATTCTCATCTTCAACATGACCAACCCTAATACTTAATTTGTGAAATTCTTTAGTATAGCCCATGAAATCCTTTTCCTTCTGCGTTAAACTTTGCAACTTCTTGAAAAAATTTATTGGATGGTCACCTGGAAAGAATTGACTCTTGATCTTTGACACCATCCTATCCCATGAACTAAATTTTTGATTTTCCGTTCTTCACTCTTTCCTCTTGAAAATAATTCCACCATGTCAAAGCAAGACCTTTCAACTTTGTATTAGCAAAATTTACCTTTTGTTCTTCAGCAACCTCCTTGTACTCAAAGTAATTATCCAATGCATCTATCCAATCCAATACCTCTTCAGCATCCAACTTTCCACTATACATTGGTACATCTATTTTCTCACCAGAAGCATCTCTTATAATAGCCTTCAACATTTTCACCATCCTTCTCTCATCAAGGTCCAAATCATCATCTTGGATTCTACCTCTTGGAGGGTTTTCATCCTCACCCTCTTCCTCTTCCTCTCAGTCACTTTCCTCTTTAGTGGCCTTTCCTCTTCTTCACATTGTCTCCCATGCTACAAATATAGCTAAAAGTGCTTCTTGTGATTCCTCCAACAACTTTATTTCCCTACCAAGGTCTCCACTTCCTTTAGGATCTATCTTGTCCTTCAACTTTCAACTTTTCACTTCCTCAAACTTCAAATTTTCACCTTCAAAAGATATAACACCTATTCTTTGATACTAATTGATGTAGAGAAAGGAGGGAATACTCCAACTATCACAATCTAATCAAGTTCAAACAATCCTTCAAACAAAAAATATCAATCTCCTATCCTACTCACCATTCACCTTCATTTCCATGTAGTATTCCAAATGATGGAATTTAAGCATATCTTTCAAAATACCCTTCAAACCTACAAAACTAAACACTCTTCCAACCCAAAATCTCCATTGTAGGACCTTTACCAAGTTACAAATGGCCAAAAAAAACTTTTAAGAAGAGGAATGACGACAAGGTCATCTAACCACAAAACCCTTATTTTGACTAGTTTCAAAAGGGTTTATTGAATCTATGGCTTCCAAGTCTCCTCTCTTCAAATAAATGCTACAATCACATCCCAACATGTCTGCACATGCTCATCCAGCCTTTACAAAATATTTCCCAAGAGTTTTCCAACCAATCCTACCCTCTAGCCACCAAATTAGGCCAAAAATCAATGAAATATCAACTAGGGCATCATACAAAATCCTTCAAACTACCCTCCCTACTCTTAGAAACCACAAGAAACAAAATAATACATCTAATTATGCCATTCCAACAAGCTATTAGTAGTTTCACTAGGTGGAATGGCCTAAATCTCCATTTTACCCTTTCAAACACTTAAATTTTGAGTTCTCAAATAGTGAACAAAAAAAATGTAATAACAACCCTAAAACTTAATGAAATTCTATGCAATACAAACCAAAATGAAGTTAAAACATTCCTCCATCAATCCAAGTGCATGATTGATCTTCTACAAGTTGTACAAGGCCGTACTATATGTTAGAGCAGTAGATTTCTTTGTGAAACACAGGAAAAAATAGTGATTTCAATATTCAAAATTCAAATTTACAATGGCCAACCTCTCTCCCAACGTTCAACAAGGTTTTAAAAAGCATCACACAAGATGACTATTTAGTTTCAACTATCTCTCCACCAAACAGAACCAACTAGACTCTTCAACTTCCTATTTTGCACCTTTTTTGCATTTTTTTTGCAACATTATAGTTTTGCATTTTGATAACTTTTGTTTGCAAGATTTAGCAACTTCACCTAGAACTACCTCAAAATGACTCAAGAAATTGTAGATGGTATATTATGACCTTATTTGACCAAATAAGACTCCAATAACCTAAAACCTATCACAAAACCTTATTTACATGAACTAACATGGTGCCCCTAATCCAATTCATTTGTGCATTCACACCTTCAAAATTTCTTTCATTTTGAGCTCTGACACTCTAATGAAATGGCACAATGAGTGCTCCCATGACACATTTTTTACTTTTTTCAAGAGTACCAGAGGCTTCTAGGTACAAGACCATTGGTATGTGATTCGAAACATGGTTTGAAATTTGACTTTTGGGTGCATTTATTACAATTTGAAATTTAAACTTTGGCGATGTTGCTCTAGAGTGACACTATTTTGAGAATTGACAATGGTAATTTGAATTTTAGTGACACATATGTGAATTGAAACACAACTCACAATTTAGAATTAGGGTTTTATATTCTAAATCATGACTTATATGTGTTTAGCAATGCTTCCTTTGATTTGAAAATTAGGGTTAGGATTTTCCAAAGTCCAAATAGTGACACATGTGTTTCTGGTGACACAACTTGTGATTTGCAATTTAAATGCCTCAAGTGTCGAAGTTTGAAATTTAAATTATAGCAATGTTGTCATAAATAGTGATGCTATCGTAAATAGCAATGCTATAGTAAATAGCGACACTATAGTAAATAGCGACACTATAGTAAATAGCAACACTATTATCATTTTGGGGATGAAAATTCCAAACTTAGCCAAAACAAAGTTTTTTGACATTGTGTGCTTTATTGGTGTAAGAGGTTATCTCGCCTTTGATGTCCCATGAGCACCAACCCATAGTTTTTTCCAAACTTAGTGATCTATCTGAGTTGCAAAAGGAGCACTTGTGAGATATTAGTCTATGGTACATGCCATACATGCTTGTCATCCAAACATATTTGGTGATGACGATAGCATTGTGTGAGCGATGGCACAATGAAACCTCATCATTCCACCTTCATACCTGTGAGGTGATAGTGACATTGGAGGATGTATGGTGGATATTCCATTTTTTGATACATGGTGAGCACATGATATATGACTCTAATTCCTATTACGATGCATTCCATGAGGTGAAGGACCTAGAGGACATCATTCTAGTGACTTCCTAGATTGACCTCGAGATGTATAAAGGTCAGGTGCCCACTTTCAAATTGAATATTGCAGCAATCATCTTAGGTTTGGTTGCTCTAGATCAATGAAGTAGAGGATTTAGTCTGGGATGGGACCTGGCATAGCATAAGATATTGTTCAAGAGGACTTAGTATGCATGGGGGCTAGTGATGTTGGCCTCTCTGTACCATGATATGCACAATTTTGTATACTATGATAGTAGGGAAATTGACACAAGGGTTATGTTACTACACATTTGGGCCTGGGAGCACATTTATGTGCTTTAAATAATTATTTAGATGGTGGATGTAGAGCCAGATGATCCTGTTGTTTGGGTTAGAGAGGTGCCATCACACTACAACATATAGAGTAGCTCAGGATTCCCTACTAGCGTAGGGTCATCGATGATATGACAGTTTTCAGATGGTGACCCTGGCTTGAGATGCCAACATGGTATGATGATGTTCAACAACTTTTCTTTGCTAGATAGACTCGATATATGCATGGTCAAGAGCATACCATCATCAAGAGATATGTGCTAGATAAGGTGGTGAGATAGTTTAGGGATAGGTAGGATAGGCTAGATGATGTATACACCACCATCTTTGTCGATTTAGCAGAGACTCCACCCGGCCTTGGTGACCTCGATCTAATGACCTTTTGGTAGTTTATCGTTGGTTTAACAGGCCCTTGGGCAGCTAGGGAAAGGAAGATGCTCAAACAATTCCTACATATGATGCATGGTTCACACCCCCTCGCCGATTGATAGATCAAGTAGGTGCACCTCCATGAGGGAGACTGAGAGGGAGGGGTGCAGGCAGAGGCAAAGGTGAAGGCAGATGATAGGATGGCCAGGATCAGTAGGATGAAAAAGTCCCAGGAGCATGACTAGGGCATCAATATCCTCCATAGTAGCCTCTGATTTAGTAGCAGCTAGTGCAACCACCACCACCACCAGGGCTAGATCCCCACAATGCCTAGATTCAACAGTTGCAACAGTAGATATAGGTTATTATGGGCGAGAGGGACCAGGCTTGTTAGTAGATTTTGGCGATTATAGTTGAGAGATATTAGGATCGATAGTAGGTACATGTTGTCAAGATGGAGAGAGACCATGAGTGGTAGCTCAGACAGATCATTGAGGTGCAGTTGGCACATGAGGTCAGGCGACGTTAGCAGCTAGAGACCATTAAAGTTGTAGACCAAGGGTGGATAGTGTTGGCTAGATTGTATAGAGAGGCCATGAATGAGGTGACCTACTATTAGATGCATTACCATCGAGATGTACTCATGACACTTAGACAACTAGATTACTCTCACAGGAGTGGGGCACACCCCAAGGCCAAGAATCAACCAGAGAGATAGCCTGATGAGTGTAGCAGCCATCAGGGCTAGCTCATTTGTACAATTTTTTTTTTTATTATTTCTCGATTCTTTACAAAGATATACATTCATGGGCTCCTTTTTTATAGCCTCAAGGAAATTATATTTTTGATCGATATACATACATTGATTTAGATATTCTATCATGACAATCAATTTTTTGATATATATATGATATGATATGGATTCAACATGATGTGATGTGTTCACTTTTATTTCATGCTTACGAATGTATGGATGCATTTGATGTGATGTGGGATTCTTATATATTATCATGTATGGATGCAATTCTTTTATTTATGCTTATTTGATATGTGATGATAATAATGTGATATGTGATGCAATTCAATGCAATGGATGGATGCACTTTTTTTTAGTATCTTTTCATGATATGTTATGGGATGGATGATATGATATGTAAATGACATGGATACATTTATTTTGTGTATTTTCTTATACATTTTTATGAAATGATGATTTATGCATGTTTATGATGTGTATGCAATGATTTAAGATGCTTAGAATATAAAATATCTATATTATTTGTCACAACTTAAATGATAATGATGATGCAAGATGGATGTTTTATGATATTTTTTTGTTGACTACCATGATACCAGGTTAGCACAAAAGGAAGGTAGAAGAATTAAGATGATTGACCATTGATTTTGATGATTGCCACAAAAGATCCAAAAATTATATGATCCACCGAGAATTTATTAGAGATGGTGATGGGAAATACATAATGATGATGATGATGATGATTTGATCATATCTTGGGATTGGGATTTTTTTGTCGTTCCTTAATTTTTGATATAACATACAAATACAATGCATCAAGGTATGGATAACTAGGACAACATTGTATCTAGTGTAATGGAATTTGAATCTATGAACAGATAGGATAGTTCTTTTTCACACCTTGACATACGAAAACCTTGTTGGAATGTAAGTTAGAAGCTTAGAATATATCGGACCAAAGCATACACAATAGTCAACAATGTATTCCAAACAACTTTCCTACACACAACTAAGAAAGTATGCACCAAGATTATTTTGCAAGAATACCCACAAGCACAAAAAATGAAAGATAATGATCGATGCCTCATTCCTTTCTCTCTAAATAATTTTGATAGACATCATTGAGAGGTCCTCAGAATGGGTCATTGGAGATAAATCACAAGAAAAGATCAAAGAAAAACAATCAGTGTTATCCATATCTCTTGCCAGTTTAATATAGCTAAGGTGATGTCTAATATTGATGTCCATCATAGGAAGGATACATCCTAGGATATGTTGATCAGATGGTTTTATGTAGGATGATGATGAGCTTTATGATATGCCATTGATACAAACTCCACTGACGCATTAACCTATGATTTAGACTTTAGATTTTGACACTTAGGTTCTCAATTTATGACTTGCTATACTTGCTTTCTATTTGTTTTTCCAAAGGTTGAAGATGATGATAGATTTATTATGGATGGAGGTTTATTGCAGGTGAAAGCAAAATGGGATGGGTGGTTTTGGCTTTTTTTAAATATTTCAATGTTTTCGGTATTTTGAAAATGTTTTGAGGTTGTTTTTTGGTCTTTTTGAAAGTTTATGCGAATGTTTATGTTTTCGGTTATTTGAGGTTGTTTAGGGTTTACTCTAATATATTTGATGTTGTTTAGGTCTTTTGAATGTTTTCAATTTTTTTTGTGTTTTTATAAGTTTTCAAATGTTTTTTGGTATTTTGCAATTTTCCAATGTTTAGGTTTTTTCCAAGAGTTTATAAATGTTTAAGGCTTTTCTGATATTTGAATGTTTAGGGATTTTTTGAGATTTTACAAATGTTTAAAGTTTTCCAATATTTGTATGTTTAGGGATTTTTTGAGAGTTTCAACCAAGAACCTAACCTAAAATACCTATCCTAGGGGCCTCGGGGTATGATCATAGATTAGCCATTCCTACGTTATACACGTGGAGACCACATAGTTTGACTGACTCAATTTATTGACAATGAGATATGAACAGTTCATGGAATGTTAGCTTATTATGATGGACTCCTAAAGACTAACCTAGGGTGTCTTGAGGGCACATCAATGATGGCTTTTCCTACGTTCAAGCTCAAAGACTCATAGTTCGACAACAATGTATTGATTTTTTGATTTTTGATGTTTTGACCTTTTTAGGGATTTTGGTGTCTTCTTGATGTTTTGGATTTTGAATTTACAAGTTTTTGAATGTTTTTGGATTTTAGCTATACAAGATTTTGCAAATGTTTTTTGATTTTTTGATGAATTTTTTTTGAATGTTTTTGGTATTTTCTATTAGATTTTATGATTTTTTTTTTATATTTTCAATGATCTTAAGATATATAAGAACTTGATCTAATCCATAATGAATTTCCACCAGTGTGAAATGATAGATTACCTTGATATAGGTAGGAAAAACTAACCTTTGGATTATGACAAGTTGTACTAAGGGGATATGATACTTCACAATATCAAGCTATGATGTAGACATGGATGGGGGATGGATGGAAAAGAATGAAGGATGGGATGCGATGGATGGAATGATAGGATAAAGATCCCAGGTAGATTGAGGTACTTTATTTATGCAAGGCCCCTATTTGCTAGGTTTTCACCAAGGTAATTGACCAAAGCACCACTTAAGTGGTTTTCGCTAGAGGACGATTGTTTTTCTACTATTTTCAATCCTTTTTCTCATTTTTCTCATTTTGATCATTTTTTAATTTTTTTATATTTTTCAGATTTATACCCTCCAATACTAGGCATAATTTTTTTTAAGATGCAAGCTGGTAGCTAGTTCCTGTAAGGGTTCACCTTCAAGTGTTGACAATTGGTATAATCTTGATCCATAACTTGTTGTGATGACAATGAGACCCAACCAGTTATGCTCAAAATTTCCTTTACTATTTTGATCTATAAGGTTCTTCCAATTCTGCTTTAGGACAAGATCTCCTACCTAAAAAGACCAACATTTTATCTTCTTGTTATAGCTATTTTTTAGTTGGGTTTCATATACTTGCAAGTGATTAAGGGTGTAAAGATGAGACTCATCCAAGAATTCTAGCTCGTTTAGCCGAGATACTTTGTACTCTTCATTAGTGATTAGGTTTTGTAGTGACACTTGCAATGATGGAAGCTCAACCTCAATAGGAAAAATGGCTTTTGATCCATAGACCAAGGAGAACAGGGTTGCACCTATTGGCATTCAGATACTAGTTTGATAGGCCCAAAGAGTAGGATTTAGCCACAGATGTCACGGTTGGATTTATTGACCATTTTCTTCAAGATTTTTAGAATGGTTTTGTTTGTAGCCTTAGCTTGACCATTACCTTGGGGGTAATATGGGGTAGAGAATTGGTGTTGGATGTTGAATCTTGATATGGCTCTTTCACATCCTCATTCTTGAAGGTTGTTTTGTTGTCTAAGATAAGGGTTTGTAGAACACCATAACGGAAAATTAGGTAATTCAAGATAAACTTATCACTTTGTTTTCCTTCTATGTAGGTCAAAGGAATGGATTCAACCCATTCAGTAAAGTACTCAGTGGGTGTTATGATAAAATTGTGGTTATTGGATGAGGTTGGAGTGATCTTTCCTATGAGGTCAAGCCCCCATCATGAAAAAGTCCAAGGTGTGACCATTGGTTGCAATTCTTGAGCTAGAGCATGAATCATATCTCCATACTATTGACACTAGACACACTTCTACACATATTGATGAGCTTCTCTTTCCATAGTTGGCCAGTAGTACCCCATCCTCAATAGTTTCTTAGCTAAATTCATACCAATAGAATGGGAACCACATATGCCATCGTGAACTTCTATTAAAGTGGTAAAGGCTTCCTCTTGGTTAAGACATTGTAGTAATTTCCCCTCGATGCTTCAACAGTAAAGTGTATCACCTAGGATCATGAATTGAGATTCCTTTTTAACAAAGGTCTTTTTAAGGTTGGAGATGATATTAGATGGGAGGGTTCCTCTGCTTTGGTAGGTAAAGATGTCATTATATGATGGAGATCCAGGACCAACAATGAAACACATGAATTCAAATTCAGGGATTTCAAAAGTTGGTACAAGAAATTCTTCTACCAAGAATTCACATTGTAGGACGTTGTTTGGCATGTCTAACAGTGACCCAATTGTTGTCATATCATTAGTTGCTTGGTTGTTCATGTGAGGAATCTACTCAAAAGTTATATCTATGAAAAGGTCCTTGAGATTCTCTACCATATTATTGTAAGGAGTAAGCTTATCATCCTTAGTTTGGTATTCATCATTGACTTGGTTGATAACCAGTTGTGAGTCTCCATAGACTTTCATCTCTTGTATCTACCATTTAACTGTTATCCTTAGACCTATGATTAGGTCTTCGTACTCAACAATGTTGTTAGTATAGGGGAATGATAGTCTATATGACTTTGGGATGCAACCACCTTGAGGGGTGATGAAAAGAATACCTACTCCTAATCCATGTTGAGTGAATGATCCATCAAAGTACATTTTCCACTGATTTGTGAGATTGACAAGGAAGAATGATTCATTAGGGAATTCATATATCAATGGGTTCTCTGCATAGATAGTTGCTTCTTCTAGTTGGTCTTTGATCACTTTTCCTTTGATTACCTTGCACTCCACATACTCTATGTCAAATTATGTCAAGATCATTACCCATTTGACCATTCACCTAGTGAGAATTGCCTTAGATAACAGATATTTCAATGGGTCAATCTTTGCAACGAGTTTGATTTGATGTGACAACATGTAGTGTCTATATTTTTGTGAAGCAAAAACAAATGCTAAGAAGGATTTCTCAATGGATGAATAGTTTATTTCATAGCCCACTAAGTTTTTGTTGATGTAATATATA
>VDFB02108043.1:0-23273 GCA_007258455.2 Sequoia sempervirens
AAATGGTTAAGTCTGGAGAAAATGGGCGCCCTAGGTGAAGAAGGGCGCCCAAGTTTTCAAGGGTCCTAACAGATGAATCTATAGACAAGTGTCTAATATGATCTCTTCACGGTTGATCCAGCTTTCAAACGAGATATTCAGCTCACCCATTGGATGTCGCAGTCGCCAGCTACGAAGAGCCGAACAGCGGGTCCGACGAACGCTGAGAACGAAGTTTCAAAAGTAAGCAACAGAAAGTCAAAAATAATCTAAGTCTGGTGAAAGTGGGCGCCCCCAGCCAAAATGGGCGCCCAAACTTTTGGAGGCCTTAAACCCACTTTTTGGCGAAGATCATTCCAGAAGACCCCTCTTCATATTTCGTCAGCTTCGCGATGAGCATAGTCTTCAGTCGATCCGACGCCTGGAGCTCCAGATTCGATGAGATCGTCTATAAGAGTAGAGTTTATGAAGAAATTTGAAAGTTATGAAAATGGCTAACTCTGAACAAAATGGGCGCCCCTGGAAGGAAAAGGCACCTATGATTTCGGAGGTCGAAATGAAGGATTTTGCCAAAGATGCCTCCAAAACTTCTTTCTTAGAATCAGTCAAGCTCCGCCGTGAAACCTTCAGCTCGCCTGTCGGATCAATCTGCCAACAGGAAATCAGAGGTGAAGTAGCATGTCAAAATGGTGAAAAGTTGAAAATATCAAAAAATAAACTAACACTGGAGGAAGTGGGCACCCCAGGTGAAAAAGGGCGCCTAAATGTTCATGCCTTAGAGAAATTTTTGAGATTCTCAAAAAGTTTCGAAATTGCAAGAGGAAGGTGGCGTCCAAGTTCAAGGAAGCTAAGTTTTAGGGTTTTGGAAATAAAAGCAAAGAAAGCAAAACCTAATCCAAAGCCCTAAAGTCTATTTAACATCATTCTTTCATGTATTTTTCATTATTTTTGCAAGTAGCATCCAAAGGAGAAAGTTGGAGCAGCAAGTTTGAAGAATTTTTGTGATTCAAGAATCCATCTTTGCTGGTTTTACATCAGATTTTTCAGATCAGCAAGCATAAACCCTTGCTTTTTCAAGCTTTTTGTTCCAGAAGATCGAATTTTTCAAGCAGAAGGCCAAGGCTTTCCATTTTTCTGTCATCTGGGCCTTTTTGCCTTAATCTTCTGAAGATTTTTTCAAGAACTTCATCAAGTTGCAGCAAGTGTTTTTATTTTGCATGTCAGTGAAAACCTCGGTGCATTCAAATTTCAATACAGGTCCTTTCTGTCGATCTTACGAAGAAACCCATGTCCTTATTTTCAAAGAGGTTCAAAATCTAAGTTTCTTGCTTTTGATCAAGCGTCCGGGGAGTTTTTACCCAAATCTAGTCAAGCTGGGTCCATTTCTATTCGCCAATGCAGAACAAAACCAGTGCACCCGACTTTTCGGGAAAAATTGGAAGAAATTAGGGTTTTCTTGCTTTTAGAATAAGAATTCAAAATTTTCAAAAGCGGCGATAAAGGTTGTATCTTGTATCGAAGTTACGGCAGAGCCCATATCTGAAGAAAAATTTCAAAAAATTTCCATTGGGCACAAAAATCAGCATTCTAAAAATAAAATCGCTCAAACTTTGTAGCCGAACCTGGGTAGTTCTGTTGATCATTCTTCAAGTTTTCTGAAATGGAGTACACTCCCAATGTTTTCAAGACTAAATCAGCTCTCTTTCACAATTAAATCAAAACAGCTGAGACAGACTTGCATCATGTCAAGCCGGTGTTTGATTTACATGCCTTGGAGAGAGCAGGCAACACTTCAACCAAGAACCTGGGACATTCTGGACTCCACCAAAAACTGCCTGGTTGGAAGGCGCTAGAACGTGGCGTGTACGGCGAGGTCAAGATTTGAAGATACGGAATTGTTTAGTCCAGAGCTGTACCGGTCGAAAAGTGTTTTCCCAAATTGGCTGGCGTTACTCTCAAAGGGTGAATCACGAAAGGATATGGAATATGCATAAGATAAATATAGTAAGAAGATTGCACAGAGATGGATGAAAGAAAAACATAAGACATTGCCCAAGAATGTCGGGCGAGGAGAGTTCAAGGACGAGATTGCCATCATCATCACTTTGCTCAACAAGGTCACTGGCTCAGAAGATGCCACCAAGTTCCAACCTTGGATGTTTTACGCCATTCCCCACATCATGAAGAAGACCGAATTCTATGATTGGCCTACTTTGATTAGTGACTGCCTACATCAGCAGATAACAAAATACTTCCAATTTCATGTATTCCACATGGTGTTGTACCTAGTCTACCTGGTGGCCTATCAAGGTCAATTTAGAGGGTTAAACACCGAGGGATCATTGAGCATACAACACATATATAACTACTATCCCCAGTTGGAGTTCACAAAGTCGTTGCACCACTACAAAAGGGTGAATGAGGCATTCTTGATGTACACAGTGCGGGACCTAGACAACGAATTGCACGTCCACATCTCTTCAGTTGCCAGGGCAGCAATGGCAGAATGGGAGGATTGGTTTATACAGTTTCCTACCTTTACCTATCTCAAGGTCTATGGTTATTCAGGTGCCCCGCTCATGTTGCCAAGGTATCCGTCAGATGAGGTCATCTTCATGGAGTTCTTGAGGCAGGCTCACGGTGTCCACACAGTCTTGAGGAACAGAAGGAAACCCTCCCTCCACTTTCCATTAGGGTTGGGAATTTATACATGCAGGACTGCTGCAGATGCCAAGACAATAGGAGAAGAGTTAGATAAATTCGGCCTCAAGTCCTACAGCGAGAGGCAATCTTTTGATCCTCATGGTGTCTACGCTGGCCGGCTTGAGAAGAACTACGATCATATAGCCGCACTTGAAGATTTTTGGGCTAACTGTGTAGATGAGTTTGAGGTGCGGAGGCGTAGTTACAGCAGGCTCACTCTCCATTAGATAAAAGACTGCTTAAATGAAGATACAGAAGGGCTATCAGATGATGATGAAGATGTGCTTCTCCCGATGTACACTCAGAAACGAATTGAAGATCAGCCCTTACCACAAGTTAACTGGGCAAACAAAGAATCTCTTTCAGTTGAAGACAGGACAAGACAAGTCCTTGAGCATAGTAAGGTTTTCCTAATCCTTAAAAGGAAGAACTCCATTCCAGTAGCAGAGCCGCCAAGGACAATTCCCTCTTCTTCCAAAGTGCAGTCCAAAGAGAAGGGCAAAAGTCAGTCTCAAGATGGCGTCAAAGGTAGTAGATCAAATAAAAATGTAAAAAGAAGGTTGGATTTCTCAGGCATAGTCATACAGGAGCAGCCTACAGTTGATTCATAAACTCCTCTTGACGAGCCCGTACCTCATAATGAAGCAGAGGAGCCACCTTCAACACATGTTTTTGTACCTTTGACAAGTTCTTCACCAATTCACATTGATCTTGATATCGAAGATGATAAAGAGATTGCAGCAGCACCTCCTGAGGAAGTTAGTAAAGATACAACCGTGTCTTGGCTTGAGAACTCCTTAGGAAGGGTTAGGAGAAGGCCTTCATATCAAGTGAGTGTTGACGATCTCGATAACATTTATCAGGAACCTCCTAAGAAGAAGGCAAAGAAGCAAGTTCACTTTGATAGGAATCCTGATAACGAGATAGTCATGGAGACTGCAGTACCCCCAGAAGACAAGAACAGGGATGAGGTGAATATGGATGATTTCATTATGGTCAAGGCTAATCTCGGTAGAAATACCAGACATGCAGATTTGAGTCTCTTCAAAGTTGTATCTGAAAACCTTCAAGAAAGAGTGCTTAAAGATAGAGAAGAAAAGGCAGCCCTCAAGGCTGAAAATCAGCAGCTCAGGCTTTTCATTTCTAACCTTGTCCATGGTTCTTCACAAGCAACCCAGTTGCTGCCCCAAGTCTTGGAGACACCAGCTGATCACCATCAGTTAAGACAGCTGGTCATGACACCAGGTGATCACCATCAATTAAGACAGCTGGTCATTTGTGGGAAAGAGACTCAGGAGTGGATCGAGAGCTTCATTGTCAGAGGAAAGGAGATCTTGGCTTGGATGTTCCAGTTGAGAGAAAACGCTCATGAACTTCGTCAAGGAATCCAAGGATTTGAACAAACACTGGCTGAAGTAAAACCTAGGCATGAGATTATTATTGCTGATTTAGACACAACCTACGGTTCAGCAGTTTCAAAGGAGCACAAAAGACAAATCCTTGCTTGGAGAGAGCGTCATGTTTTCAAAGTTAAAAATTATGAGAGAATATCTGAAGAATTCATTGCCTATAGGCAAAGGGTGGTTGAAGCTCTTCTTTTCATCAGCGAATTCGTCATAAAAATCCCTTCTCCGTACAGTCTTGAAGATGGTTCCTACGTCGGGCTTGAGGAAGTGCAAGATCAGTTTCAGAGTGTTGTTCACAATTGCAGTCCAGTTGGCGGAAGGATAGGCCATATTTCAGTGATGTCAGCAAAGTTCGAGAAAGCGGCCAATAAGGTCGAAGATTTCCTGAGATCTATTGCAGATGCTGAAGATATTCTTGAAAAGCAGTGCTTTGCTGTTGATGGCATAGATGCACCAAATCGGGACACAATCTCTAGCTTCCTAGCAGATGTGATCGAGCTTTAAAGCAGCTTTCTTCAAGAAGCTTTCTTTCCCGCTTTCTTTCTATTCTTGGAATGATCCTTATCCATTCTTTGAGAGAAAGAAGATAAAAGATCTCAATAGTTGGCGTTTCCGGCTGCCTTTCTAGGTTTTGAATATTTATCTTCTTTCTAGATTTAGTAATAAAGAAACTGGCTGAAGCCCTAGATTGTGAAAGCAAGGAGATTTTAGGGTTCCCTACTCCTCTGCTTCTCTATAAATAAGAGCCTTTGCTCATTTAGTTTCTTTAACGGTTATTGTCATAGCAAATTGCGAGCCTGAATTGCAGCAAATTGTTATTCAGTTTCAGTTCACTTAGTTGGAACCGTGCTAGTGAGAACAAAACGCTGAGCCTATTGTGCCTTCTATTTGTTGCTCAAGTATTGTTCAATTGTGTTGTGATAAGCAAATTGTTGAGCCTCTTTAGCCAACAAGGAGTTAGTGTGATTGTTGTTTCTATTGTGTTAAGAATAAGTTTGCAAGCCTCTTTAGCTACAATTTATTGTTCAAGGCATGTTAGAAGTGAGCTTTGTTCCAAATATTTGAGTAATAAAATCATGAGCCTCCTTTGCCTTGGTCGAAAATCTCAAATTTCCGCTATTTGTGTTCTACTTTTATGATCTAGATTTCAGCTTACATTGAAGTGTGTAGATGTTTGTTGGAATAGAGTTTATCAAAGTATTTTGTCAGAAGATCTACCTTGTTAATTTCTAACTTCTCTTGCTCTGCTATTACTTGAGAGGTTAGGAACGTCTTTAGTTTAAGTTAGTCGTAGTTGAGTATCAGAAAATCTCAGCTGCGGCGTTTGTGTTTAAAAAACCTTGTGCTCTAAGCTGATAAAAAAGATAGGCAACTTAGTTCTTAGTTTACTTTCTTTCAAACACCATCAGCAAGAGGGAGCTTCCCCTCCTAATTTGAAGAGCAGTTTATCTGTGCATAGCTGTCCGTTTTCAAATCCGCATTCCAGAGGTGCGAATTTAAACACCAACAGTTTTCTGGCGCCCACCGTGGGGCACGAGGCTTTAAACAACAAAGAAAGCTTAGGCTTTATGTCACGGGTATGACTATCTGGCGTCCTACTGCTCCAGTTGAACAACCTAATCTTACACCTCCAATTATCCAGCCAAGTTTCGAGATAATTGAAGGAGAGCAAGTAGACATTATCAGCAGCCTGAGGAGTTTCATCTTTGAGAAGAAGGAGACCCCTGCTCAGTGGAGAAACGCTGCTGTTATTCTAGACAAAGAGGAAGAGAAAGCTGATATTGCAGCCGAAAGACCTGTCTTGCCACCACCCGCGTGGGACTAGACAATCCTGGCGTACATAGTCTATACAAGGAGGAGAACAAGAACAAATCCTCTCTTCCAAGAAGTTGATCCTTTCCTTACACACACACATCCTACAGAAGTTGGAGAGTCATCCAACATAGTTCCTGAGTTCAACGCCGTACCTGTGTTCGAGGAAGAAGAATCCGAAGCGATGGGTGATAACAACAACAACGATGACAACAACAATCGCAATCGGAGAAGAGGTCCCCCACTGCCTTGGGGTGATCATATCGGACCTTTGGCCCTAGGAGCAAATCATGAATTGCCTAAGGGGTCAAGAAAGCAATTTCCACGGTTCCAAGGTGATGGAAGTCAACATCCTGACGATCATCTTTCAGCCTTTTCAACGGCTTGCATTGTTTTGCATGTAGCTCATGAAGATATTGCTGTACGTCTCTTTGTTGAGACACTTGCGGGAGCTGCTGCCGAATGGTTCAATCACTTGGAGCTTGGTTGCATAACTAACTGGAATACTATGACTGAAAAGTTCCTCGCAAGGTTCAAGCCAGCTAAAGATAGCCACCAGTTGTTTGCTCAGCTCTCAAATTCAAAGAAGGAGGACAATGAACCCATGAGGGAGTTCGGCAAGGTTTAACCGCCTAGTCACTCGTCTTTCATATACACTCAATCCATCGCCTGAGATCCTGTTAAGCAGTTTTGTCAACGCACTTCCATCAGAGATAGCCTTTATCTTGAGATCGGCCCACGAGACAGAACTGGGAGAAGCACAACAAGGTGCAATAGAAATTGAAGACAACATGATCACTTCAGGAAAGATCAGATGAGACGCTATTAGGCCTTTGGTTCAAAGTTCTGCTGATCCGTTACTTCAAAGGGTTGCAAATGAAGTAACTATTCTCAAGAGGCAATTTCCACTCCAGCCGACGCCTCTTGCTCAAGTTGCACCACCACCTGCTTTGCCCGCACCACAGCAGCCTTATCAGCCTCAGCAGCTGTATCAACCGAGGAGAAATAACTTTCAGCCTTACAACAATTACAGGCCACGAGGGCCACCTCCACCAAGGCAAGCGGCTGACAATACACAAAATGTTGTGTTTTGCTCTTTTCATGATTCCACTGAACATACCGGTGCATCTTGCCCTTAAAATGTCAGAATGAATGAGATAATGGGATACGCCGAAGCTGCACCTACACCAAGTTTCGTTCCAACTCCAAGTTCGAATGTTGTCTTACCTCAATCAGACAACTTCGATGGCGACTCCGCAACAGGCTACTTTGAAAGTGAACCCGATTTTGAAGATCAAGAAGAAGATATTCGCCAGTACTCTCTTGCAGTAAATCCTGAGAATCATACAACTCCCGTGTTCACCAGAGCTCAACATCTGAGGGCACACAAAGAAGAGGAAGAAGAGAGACTGAAAGTATCAAAAGACAAAGAAAAAGGAAAAGAAGTAGCTTCTACTTCAAATGTTAAGTCTTCTCAAGAGACCATAAAAGCAGCTGTTGAAGACTCGTCTTCAGCAAATTTTGATATTGTAGATTCTTTAATGAAGAACAAAGTGCAGATTTCTCAGTTAGAGTATCTCCAAGATCACCCAGAGCAAGTGGACCGACTTCTAAAATTTGTGAAGAAAGGACCTGTCAAGCAGCCCACATTGCTCGAATCATCCGTTCCGGCGGAAGACAAGCCTAAGCCCTTCTATATTTCTCTGTATATAGGAGGTTACAAATTGAGCAATTGTATCATCGACTCCGGAGCTTCAGACAACGTCATGCCTCTGCAAGTGATGAACGCTCTAGGACTTTCGTGCACCAAGACAAAGGACAAATGTTACTCACTGGAGTCCAAATCAGTGCGTTGGTCGGACAATTGAAAGATGCTCAAGTAAGTTTGGCGGCTTGTCCTGAAAAGAAAATCATGATGACCATCCTAGTAGCTGATATTCCAGCAAGTTACGGGATGCTATTAAGCAGAAGCTTTTGCAAGGACCTCGGTGGAGAGATTCAAATGGATTGGTCTTCTGCAAACATTCCATTGAAGAAAGGAACTTTCAAGCTGGAACCAGAGCCCAAGTCCCGATTTGCGGTCGTGAAGTCTCAAGATCCTCAAGCTCAAGTTCTATATCAAGAAACGGGTCTTGGTACTTATGCCATGTTGTCAGAGATTCCTGAAGAAAGTCAAGAGATCGCGTGCATCACAGAGAAATCAGAAGATGATCCCAAGCTGCGGACTTTACAATTCGATGGCAGTTGTTCCACTGCTGGTTCGGGAGCTGGAGTTGTGATAAGTTCTCCTGAAGGACAATTATATCCTTTTGCATACCGCTTGCAATTTGAATGTACGAACAACACAGCAGAATATGAGGCGCTTTTACTAGGTCTCAGAAATGCAAAAGACATGGGTATCAAACATCTCATAGTCGAAGGTGATGCAGAGCTTGTTGTGAAGCAAGTCAGAGATCAATTCAGAGTGAAAGCAGATCGTCTTCGACACTATAGAAATAGGGTGTGGAATGCAATAGATTGGTTCGAAGCATTTGATATCAAGTACATTCCACGTCTAGAAAATAGTAGAGCAGATGCCCTCGCGGTATCAGCTTCACTTTTCATACCACATTCTGGCTTTCGTCAGAATGCATTTGCCATTGAATTAATCTACAGGCCAGCTGTACCTGACAACTATGATAATTGGCAAGTCTTTAACGATGATGAACACATTAAGGAGTTTCTTGTTATGGGAGATAATTTCAAAGAATTGTTCTTTGAGGGCAGTTCATCTACTCACAGAGAAGCAGTAACAGAAATCTCCGATGCGCCAAAGATTGCTGAAGACAAAGGAAGTCCAGAACAGCCAGATTCAAGCATAATCCAGTTGAAAGGAAATAAAATTCCCAAGGGTTTGGTTTCCTTGGAGAATATTTTTGACAGGCACGACCGATACATTCAAGACCAAAGAAACTCAAGCGACAGAACCTCTGTCGAATATCAACAAATCAATATTGGAACAGTTGACAAGCCTAGGCTTGTTAATCTGGGTACATGTTGCACGGCAGAGGAGAGCGAGAGGTTCATCTCTTTGTTCCAACAATACCAAGATGTCTTCGCCTAGTCGTATGAAGATTTGAAAGTTTTTACACCAAGAGAATTGTCTCACACAATTCCTCTTAAACCTGAAGCAAAGCCCTTCAGGCAAAAACAACGACACTACAATCCGTGGATTCAAGACACCATCTACGCGGAGATCCAGAAGATGGTGAATGCAAAGATCATCTTTCCGATCCATCATTCCACTTGGGTGTCGAATATAGTTCCTATGCGCAAGAAGAACGGAGAAATCAGAATTTGCGTAGATTTCAGGAATTTAAATCAATCATCGCTCAAGGATAATTATCCTTTGCCGATCATGGAGCACACCTTACAGACGGTTACTGGTTCAGAGATGCTATCTTTATTGGATGGTTTTTCTGGATATAATCAAATAGCAGTAGCTGAAGAAGATCAATTCAAAACGGCATTCACAACCCCGTGGGGTACATTTGCCTATGAAAGAATGCCCTTTGGCCTCATCAACACCGGTGCTACATTTCAAAGAGCTATGGATTTGGCATTTGGTGACTTGAAGAATAAAGTAATAGTGGTCTATCTAGACAACCTCACTGTTTTCTCAAAGGTACGAGAAGATCATTTTTCACATCTAGGGAAGGTCTTCGAGAGATGCAGATACCATAAAATATCCTTGAATCCCAAAAAGTCTATCTTTGTGGTGACGGAAGGAAAGTTACTTGGCCACATCGTCTCCAAAGAGGGAACTCGAATCGACCCGAGCCGGGTCAAAGGTATCAGAAGTCTGTCTCTTCCAACGAGCAGAACAGGGGTACACTCTTTCTTTGGTAAGGTAAATTTCATACGAAGATTTGTACCAGATTTTTCTGAATTGACTAAAGATATATCTGCTATGATGAAGAAGAAGACAGTTTTCAAGTGGACGGAAGAAGGCAAGAAGGCGTTTGCAGCAATAAAAGAAGCCATCAGTCGAGCTCTGGTGCTAGTCCGTCCTGATTTTGAAAAGGAGTTCATCCTTTATTGCTATGCATCAAAGCATACTCTGTCTGCCATTCTGACACAGAAGTTAAATGAAGAAACTGAATCTCCCATAGCTTTCATGAGCTGTAGTTTCAAGGATAGCGAATCAAGATACTCTCAGATTGAAAAGAATGCCTATGCGGTGGTTCGAGCTGTAAAGAATTTTAGATTTTATATCTTAAATTCTCACACCATTGTATATGTCACAGATCTAGCAGTGAAAAGCGTGTTAACTCAACAGGAGATGGGCTCCAAAAGAGGAAACTGGGTCGCGAAGGTGCAAGAGTATGACTTGGAGATCAAGCCAACCAAACTCGTCCGCGGGAGAGGTCTTTGTCAGTTGATAGCGGAAGATGGTGATAAGAAACTTCAAGACAAAGGTATACCTGAGATTGAACCTGAAGTTAAAGAAGATCTTCCAATGGTCTTGTTGATCGAATCTTCGGGAGAATGGTTTACTGAGATATGGTATTACCTGATGTACGGTGATTGTACAAATCACCTGAACAAGCAACAAAGGAGAACGCTTAAGCTAAAGGTGCAAAATTATGTAATCATCAGCAATGTTTTGTACAAGCGGGGTCTTGACGGAACATTCTTGTTGTGTGTTATCAAAGATCAACAACGGCGCTTGCTGGAAGCCTTTCAAAATCAAGCATGCAATGGTCACTTTTCTTCAAAGGTGACAGCTTTTAAAATCTTGCGGGCTCAGTTCTTTTGGCCGACTATGTTCCGCGATGCATATGAGTGGGTACATAAATGTCAGTTGTGTCAACAATTTGTTGGCAAGGCGAAGTTAGCAGCTGCTCCTCTCAGGCCAGTTGTTATAGATGCTCCATTCCAGCAATGGGATCTAGATTTTATTGGTCCTATCAACCCACGTTCCAGCAAGGGGCATATTTATGTCCTTACAGCCACTGATTATTTCACAAAATGGGTTGAGGCCATTCCCACCAAACGGACAACGTTTGAGGTCGTGTGTGAGTTCTTGAAGGAAAACATTGTCACTCGCTTCGGGGTGCCTCGCAAAATTGTGACAGATAATGCAACATGTTTCTCATCTGAGGAGCTAATGGAGTTTTGTTTTGATCACAGCATTACACTATCTCATTCATTAGATTATTACCCCAAGGGGTATTTGAAACGGACAGCTATGCACAAATAAACTGCTCTTCCAATTAGGAGGGGAAGCTCCCTCTTGCTGATGGTATTCAAGAAAATAAACTAAAACTAAGTTGCCTATCTTTTTGATCAGCTAGAGCACAAGGTTTATTAAACACAAACGCCGCAGCTGAGATTTTCTGATTTAAGAACTTCAACTACGACTAACTTAAACTAAAGACGTTTCTAACTTCTCAAGTAATAAGCAGAGCAAGAGAAACTAGAAATGAACAAGGCAGATTTTCTGACAAAATACTTCGATAAACTCTTTCTCAATGAACGTCTACACACTTCAATGTATGTTGAAATCAAGATCATAAAAGTAAAACACAAATAATGGAAGTTTGAGATTTTATATCAAGGCAAAGGAGGCTCATGATTTTATTACTCGAACTTTTGGAACAAAACTTACTTCTAACATGCCTGGAACAAGAAATTGCAGCTAAAGAGGCTTGCAATCTTGCTCTTCACACAATAGAAACAACAATCACACTAACTCCTTGTTGGCTAAAGAGGCTCAACAATTTGCTATCACAACACAAGTGAACTGAAACTGAATAACAACTTGCTGCAATACAGGCTCGCAATTTGCTGACACAATAACCGTTAAAGAAAACTAGTGAGCAAAGGCTCTTATTTATAGGCAAGCAGAGAGTAGGGAACCCTAAAATCTCCTTGCTTTCACAATCTAGGGCTTGCTCAGCAAGCAAGCTTTATTTCTAAATCTAGAAAGAAGATAACATCTAAAACCCTAGAAAGCAGAAAAAAGCGGAAACGCCAACTATTACATTTATCTTCTTTCTTCTTCAAAGAATAGATAAGAATCGTTCCAAGAATAGAAAGAAAGCAAAAGAAAGCTTCTAGATGAAAGCCGCTTTAAATCTCAATCATATCCGCTAAAAAGCAGGAAACTGTGTCCTGGTCAGGTGCATTGATACTATCTACGGAAATATTCCGATTCTCCAAGATCTCCTCGCCTTCTGTGATCAAACTTAGAGAATCCTTCACTTCTTTGGCTGCTTTATGAGTTCTGTTCTCGAAAAACATCGCTGCCCGAAAAGATGACTCACTAATTGATAACTTGGCGGCTCTACAACCTTATGCTTCTGATACTTCGCTTGATTTCCAACAGAAGAGTATTGCACAACTCTTTTCTGATACCTTTCATTTTCTCATATCACACCTTCTCTTGTTCTTCAGCTAAGATGATGAAGTTTTGACATAGTGCTGATTTGGTCTTAAACTCGAGGGGAGTGTACTCCATATTGAAAACCTTGAAGATTGACAGTAAACTCGCCTATGTTTAGACAAGCTTTGAGCAACTTTCTATTTTTAGAATGCTGGTTTTTCGGCCTCAAATGGACAAATTTTTTGGAATTTTTTATGAGATATGGGTTTTGCTCAGAATTTCGTTACAAGACAACCCAGATCATCCGTTTTTGAAAATCTTGAATTTTGACTGAAAAAGCAGCAAACCCTAATTTCTTCAATTTTCCCCGAAAAAAGCTGGTACCTAGGTTTTGTTCAGAATATGATTAGAAATGGACCCAGTTGATCAAATTTGAAAAACACTGATGGCTGATCGAAAAAGCAGCCAATCCTAGAATTTGAAATTTTCTTGAAAAAGCTGTGATATGGATTTTCTTCAGAAGACTGATCTGAGAGGACCCAGATGGTTGAAAATTGAATGCACTGAGGATTTCATTGACATGCAAAATAAAAGCAGCTGCTGCAACTTGATGAAAGTTTCTTGAAAAATTCTTCAGAAGAATGAGAAGAAAAGACCCAGATGGCTGAAAATTAAAATCTTTGACCTTCACCTTCAAAAGTTTGATCTTCTGGATGAAAAAGCATGAAAAAGCAAGATCTTATGTTGCTGGTCTGAAAATTATTTATAAAAATCAGCAACCTTGAGTTCTTGAATCTTGAAATAAATCCTCAAAGTTGCTGCTCCACTTCTCTTCTTTGGACGCCACCTGCAAAAATGATGAAAACTGAATGGAAGAGATGTCTTAAATAGATTTAGGGCTTGAAACAACTTTGCTTTCTTTTGCTTTAATCTTCAAACCCTAAAACCAGCCTGTTCAATGAATTTGGACATTCATCTTTCTCTTGCCATCTTTGAAGTTTTGAAAATTCTACTAAGGCATTGAAAGTTGGGCGCCCTTCTTGGCTACAGGCGCCAACCTTCTCCAGACTTAACCATTTTTTAGGAATTTTCAACTTTTCTTCCATTTTGACCCCTGGATTGACCTTGATCTCTGGCTTCCAGATTGATCCGATGAACGAGCTGGATGATTCATCGCGTAGCCTGACTGATTCTGAGAAGATTGTTCTAGAGGCACCTCTCGCAAAAAACTTCGTTTTGACCTTCAGATTCATGGGAGCCCATTTCCTCCAAGGGCTCCGAACTTTCACAGTGTTAGCCATTTTTTCATGATTTTCAATTCCTTCATTCCCTTTGATCTTCTCGATTCCGGGAGTTACACTGATCTGATTGACTGACCGTCAACTCCATTGGATAGCTCGACTAAAACTGACGAAGTGATCTTAGAAGCCGTATCTGCAAATTCTAACATCTCAGGGCTCAAAATCTTGGGTGCCCTTTCTCTCCAGGGGCGCCCAACTTAAGCAGACTTAGCCATTTTTCACTTTCTTCATCCTTTCACTTCTACAGATGATCTCGCCTGATCTGGTGATCTGGAACTCCGATTGACTGACCGCTGGGCTTGTCGCGAAGCTGAGAGGATTTTGGAGGGGGTTCTCTGGGAGAGATTTTGTCGAAAAGTGAAATTCAGGCCCTCATAAGTTTGGGCACCCATCTTGACTGGGGGCACCCACTTCCACCAAACTTAGTTTATTTTTTCATTTTTCTGTGTTTACTTCTGAATCTCCGTTCATAACCTTCGCCGGACCCTCTATTCGGTGCTTCAGATCTGGTGACTGCGACCTCCGATAGGCGTGCTGAGTATCTCGTTTGAAAGTTGGATCAACCGTGAAGAAATCATATTAGACACTCATCTGCAAATTCATCTGATAGACCCTCTGAAAACTTGGGCACCCTTCTTCACCAGGGGCACCCACTTTACTAACACTTAGTCAATTTTTGATAATTTTCAACTTTCCTCGTTCTGACCTCTGTGCGGATCTTCCCTGTTCAGGCTGAATTCTGGTTGACTGGACGATCCGTTGACTGCACCGATGAATCCGTTGCGAAGCTGACAGAGAATCGAGCAACTTTGACTGGAGGCATAAACCCTAATTTCTTCTTCTGATGCCCTAAAAAGATGGGCACCCTTCTTCACCAGGGGCGCCCATAGTCACTAGTGTTAGAAAATTTTCTTCTTTTTTCAATCTTCTCCGTTTTTCGTGACTGCTCACCAACTCATCTTCTGTCGAATGCTTTGAATGTCGAATATGACACCTGGCAGTCGACTGACCTCCATTGATGACCTCGGAGCTCCTGATATGCTTCTAAAAAAGCAGAATAGACCCAGTAGGGCAAAATGATTATTTTGAGATTCTGACTGCACTAGCCGATATGGACGTATTTTGAGCCAATCAAAATCAGTTTGGACCCTGACGGACCAACTTTCTATTTTTAGAAAGTTTTGCCAATATCCATTTCCAAAGAAACCCAGAAAACGTTACTAATTTTAGAAAATAGCAGTTTTCCTAAAATTTAGGGATGAAAAACTAAGATCTGGGTTTTGTGGATTAAGCTGCTCTGAGCAGACCCAGATCATCAGAATTTGAAAATTTTGTGTTTTAACCCCTCATGCAAGACGTGCACACCCAAATTTTGACCTTTTTGACTGATTTAACAAGACTTTTACTCATTTCTTCAAAATGTCTAAGTGTAACAAAAATTTTAATTTTGGGGGTACAACATAACCAGGACATCATATCAATCATCCCCTCAAACTTCTTTTCCATCCTTTCATCTCTTTCATCCATGGCCTGCTTAAGATTGTCTGACATGTTCTCAACTATTTTACCAGTATCTACTACTCTTCCTGTTTCTCTCAAAGCCTCTGAAAAAGTATCTGCTTCTGGCACTGGCGGAAACTGTGTCTGTTGTCTTCTGACCTGACTTCTGGTGAAGTATCTGCAATCTTTGTCACTCATCTGACAACTAAATCACTGTAGGGCACAGGTTGGCAAAATCATGGCTCTGATACCACTGTAAGGAACCAGACCAATTTTTTTTTGTTTTTTCAATGATAGTTACAAAGCAACATGCACCCGTTAAGGTTAGCTCTAAACCAAAACGATGCTGAAAGCAACTCTAACCAGAATGTACACCAGGATCTCCGATGTGGGCAAGGTGTGAGCATTGGTCAGAGGGTCTAATGCAGATGCAACTGAAAAGGAACTCTAACCAAGAATGCGTCTGGGCAGACGAGCATATGGTCAGAGGATCAATGCATGATGAACTGAAATAACCCTAACCAAGAATGGCGCCGAGTGATGGCGAGCATATCGTCAGAGGGTCCCTACAACTACTAACTGAAAGTAATTAGGCAGCAAGCCAGCCTCTTCCACTTATTCAGTGGGAAATACAAAAGAGTAAATGAGAGATAAAGAAATGAATGGCTGATAGTACTACTAATCAGCTTACAATATGTGAGAATGTTTAGCTAAAGCCCTGTTTTCAAGTTCTTCATTGCTGCAACTGTATAGTATGTCTTCCCAATACCAAATGTAACTTCCAATGCTTAATCCCAACCCAAAGGACAACTTTCTTAATTCTGATATATCAGACCTGCAACAAGAAATGAAGAAATCTGCAACCTAACACTCATTCAAATGCTTGTATCTTGCTCAAATCTTACTCTAATGACATGAAACCAAGTGCAGATTGCTCTAAGGATGATGGCTCCCAAAATGAATACCTAATACCTCACCAAACAGCCTCCATTTATTTTGCACAAATCCCAAAGCATTCCTAGAATGGTACGGCCCAGCTGCAAGGGCGATTTTGCTCTATAAAATCAGGGACACTTCAATAAAATCTGCAAATTAGCTAGAATGGTCGCCCCTCATAAACAAAAGGATAGAAACAATACCCATAACAATAGCATTTTTATTTCACGAGCTATGAGCAAATCTTACATTCCTCAATGACATTCAGCAACTCCAGAAATGAGACAGAAAATGCAAACTAGAACTCCAGAATGCAAATACTCAACTGAAGATGCAAATCAAACCTATTACAAGCTAACTCTCAACTAGTTGCTATCTTTCAAGCAAGAAGATGAGCCATTGCTAGGAGGTGTGCTTTCCTTGAAGCGAGTGCCTGAAGACAATTCAGCAGCATAACGGTGTAGTAGACAAAAGATCCCAAATGAAGAGCTGAGGCCTGAATAAATAGACATGAGGAGAGCCTTCTAGAATCTTCAAGAAGGGCGCCCAAACCCTAATTTTGAATTCAACACTTTTTCCCTCCAAAAGGTGGCATCCTTTTTCCTTTAATAAAATATTTCACCTTTTTATAAAAGTCAATCTCTCCTCAAGTAGGCGTCCATTTCACTTAACCCATAATTTGACTTCAAAATATAATTTATCTTTTCAATGAAGAGCTTACCCATCAAGTCCCCTTTTTAAGAACAACATAAGTTATAATGCTAGGCAAGGGGGGCGTTATAATATTATAATGTGAAAATACTTATCTCTCCATAAAAATGCACCCAAGGGCCAAAAACAATATTGCCAACTGAACCAACTGAAGAAGAAGACCAACTGAACTGAACCCAACCTGTCCACTGCCAAAAATAGAATTTACTAAAAATAGTAAATTCATGAAGTTGCTCGAAACGCCAAACTGACATACCACCGCGAAGCTCTCTGAAAACCCAGAAAGAATCTGCAATCCGATTTCCAAACTTCAAGCAACAACCTCCTCAAAATTAGGAAACCCTAATTTCACCATCCGAGTAGCCTACAGGTCTCCGGAATAGGCCAACGGTCAACTGAAACGATCACATTTGAGAAGGGGACATTACAATTTCATATGGACATACTTAGCACCTTACTTGTCCACTTCATGACTAATGAACTCTAATACATAACTACTTTGTTCTTAAATGTATACTGTTGCATAATTCATGCCTTATATGTATTTGCTAAAGTGTATCTATAAGCATTCTTAGACCTATGCTCTACATGTGTGATCAATTTGTGCTTTATGTATATTCGAATGAATGCTTCATATTATGTATTGAATGCACGATATGCTTCTATTCCATGCATAGAAATAAAATTGAGTGTACGTGAATGCTCTACATATTCATGTCTTATGTAATGACTAAATGCTTCTCGCTCTATGTAAATTCCTATATGTAAATACTTCATGCCTTATGTATTCGAGTCAGTGTATGCTCCATGTATTTCTCATAGCCTGTACGGCTTACGTATAAGATTCGTATCATATGGGTGTGCCACATGTCTTACATAACTTGCTTTAGCATGTTTACTACATGTGTATATTTCTGTTATGTATGTTCTATTTCTTGAGAATATACTTCCAATTGAAAATGTATACCTCTCATAGTGCATTCGCACACCTTGAGTGTATTAACGTGTCTTACTTGTGAATTCCTAAGTGGATGTATCATAGCTTGCGAATGATTATATTTGATGTGCCTTTAGCATGATTGTTTCATGAAAGCTTTATGTGTGATTAATTCATGTTTGATGCATGGGAGCCTTCTTAATACCTTGAATAGGTCGTAATGTGACTTATGTATCTTTCAAAGTTCTCTCATATTTTGTTTGTTATTAGCTTCATTCCTAATGTGATTGTGGCTTACAATATCTTATGTGCCTACCTTGTGACTATTTCATGTATGACCAATTGCTCCATGTGGGGTATGTATTCAACATGAGTGATTATATGTGTACCTATTGTATGCCGTTGAAATGTTTTCTCGATATCTAACGTGTATTCAGCATGTGTGATCCATGTGAATGCTTGCACATGTATGATTCTTGCCTTGTATAAGTGTATGACTGTGCTAATACGAATACTTCATGCTTCACCTGCTTCTTAATTGAAATGTGTCCTCATGTTTGAATACTGGTATGTACTTTGTGTTATGATCTACATATCTCATGTGTATTCATGTATGCTCTTGCCAACATATATTACAATGTCTTGCATGTATTTCTATGACTTATGAGTCATCATCTATTCTCATGTGAATGATTCATGCTTATATGTATACTTCATGACTCTGCGAAGCTACTGCTTACTGTTGGTTGAATATTTTGCAAACTTGTGAGGTTTAGCAAAATGGTGGTATCAGCCACAGTGTGTGAGAATAAATCTCTCCTATTTGTATGAGGGAAGGCTCCCCCTCGGATTTACTATTCTATTTGCTGCAAAAATGGTAGACTATATTAATTCTATGCTATAATTCATGGTGTCACTCATCCTATTCTCTTTTTTCAGAATAGATGTTTAATCTTTCCTCCTTTCAAGAAAGAAAATCCAGAATAGTAAAGGGAAAATTTCTGCTATTTAACTATTCTATAATAGGTAAATAGAGAGCGAGCTTAAAGTGATTTTGAAAGAAGCAAAGTTTCCTGAAAGCACAAAGTCTTTCGTTGCTTCCCGGGACGGGTAGATACCACTTGAAACACAAAGTATTCACAGCTTATCTTCCTATCAACCTTTTGCGATATGACTTCCGTTAACCAATAATATAAAACTGAGCAGCAAAATAAAGCACAAAGTCTTTATTTAGATGCAATTCTAAGCTGAAAATAAGAAAAATAATATAAGTGAAAAGTCTTATATTATATCTCTTTATGGATTCACCTATCTCTAATTCAGTCTTTCAAATTTGCAGCACAAAGACTACAAGAAATCAGACCAAAGTCTTTCCACAAAAGCTCGACAATTTCTCAAGACAAACTCAGAAAATTTACTACTATGACATAAGAACACAGTAATAATATTCAATAAGATTCAACACAAAATTTGAAACCTTATATCCTTTCCTTGTATTGCTTAAAAAACAGGTTTACATACATAAACACAAAGTCTTCTTTGCTGTAAATTTCTGTAGAGTCCTCTCTATTGCCAAAAAGATAAAGATTACAAAAAACTCCCTCAAGTATTTATAGGAGAGAATTCATGAGAAAAAGGTGGGAGGATCCCAACTAACTTGAGAAATTCTCTCAACCACCAACTACTTACAATTGACTTATTCCAAATTACAGTCCTAATTTATCTTGACTTGTAATTTGATTACATGTAATTACAATTTTTGGCTTTACATGTAATTTGTCCAAAAGGAACAAAACTGAAAATAAAACAATACTTTAATTATTTCCATGATCATCCTTGAAACATTGAAATTTATGAATGGAATTATGCAATTCATCAGGATTTGTCCCTTGAGTGTTCTTGGCAACAGCAATTGTTTTGATGATGGTGTCAAAACATCTGATGATTGACAATCGATGCTCTTCTAATGCAATCTGCATCTTATTAAGAAATGCATGATGATCTAAAAATCTGCCGATGGACTGCACGGTGAAGGTTTCAACTTCTAACTCCTGATGAAACTTTGCTGTTAATGCTGAAAGTATAGCATCCTCAAGAAGTACCTCACCATCTTGATCTTCTAGCTTGCAAGACTCCTTTTCAAAGTTTGAAATGATATCCTGTTCTGCTTCAACCACTATCTCTTGAGCAACCTGTATATCTGAAATGAGCTCTTTGAATACCAATGTTTTATTTAATAGGAGCTCTTCAGTCTCAATATACATTTCTCTGTTTGGTATTATTGCACTGGTACATAAGATTTCCAAATGTTCTTCATTCAAAGCATACCAACTCTTCAAATCACTTTCCATAGATTCCAAGCTTTGTTTGAAAGTGTCAGAAGCTTGGCGTAGTTTCAGCTTTACTATCTTTACATTAACCATCACATCAAGAACCTTTTTAACCATTTGAGTACTCGAATTTATCAACTGATCAACCCAAGATTCGACTACCCTTGCTTTTTGTCCAGCTTTTTCAACTTGTTTGATAGACTCTTCAGAAATAAAGGAAGACAATGAATCAACTATTTCTGAAGATTTGGTAATCTTTTGAATAACTAAAACAAGATGTGCATTCTCCTCTTTCAGCTTTTCTTTCTTGGCCAAGAGTTCATCATAACTTTGTGCTAAGACTGTTACAGAACTTTGGGCATCTTGCATCAAATTGGCATGAGTCTGCTTTCCTAACTCTATCCTGGTGAATTTGTAATCAAACACCTACATCTTCTCTTGTGGCTTGTTTGAAAGAGGCTCAGCTACTTCTGCATATTTCATTTTATTGCTATCCACAACCACCTGTAAAACCATTTTGGATTTCTTTGCAAACTTTGGCTTAGACTTCTTCAGCTACTGGAAATCAAACACATCTAGGGAGATTGCCTATTTCTTCCTCTTTAGAGTGATTCAACTCAACCATGGAGGAAGATCCAAAGTGTTCACATCTGAAACAGCAACCGTGGTTCGTGTAGAAACAGACTCATTCTGTGTTATAGTGGTCATCCTAGGTGAAGCCTCGGTTTGAATTGCAACAAGAGCTTGCTCAGATGGCATATTGTGATTAGCATCAGCCATATAACAATCGAAACTTGCTGCTGATGTATCTATCTCTAGAAGTACCATCTCTGATATCATAGGATACATTGGATTTGCATCAAGAACATTCTCCAAACTGTTATGCATATCATTCATAGAAGTGTTCAATGCTAATGTAATTGAAGTATGATGAGCCACTTCTGTAGGTGCAATAGAAGAAACAAACACCGTTGAGAAAGAATCAACATCACTATCAATTTGAGACATAGGAGATAATATAGACACTAGTACAACATCAATATGAGGAGACCTCATACTTAGAACAGTAGGAGATTCAAGAACATCTCCTTCTTGCTGATCAATGATTTGGATCTACGTCTCTCTAACTTCCTTCCCTTTTAATGTCGTTTTCTCTAAAGGTTTTTCCACAGCACAGCTGACTTTTAACTTAATTCTAGTTCCTGAAGAAGAAGCACCTTCCTTAGATTTGTCTCTAACTTCTGATTTCAGTCCAACAGGTCCAGCTGAATCATCATCATCACTAACTCTGATTTTTATGGTTTTAACACCTATACTCTTAAGCCAAGAATTAGTATTTGCCAAAATTGATTGGAATCTATTAAAGATAGAACTAGATTCCTTATGAGACCACTGTATTGCTAGAATAGAAGCGTCAGCAACCCTTTGTTCCTCATATTTTGGATATAAAATTTGTCCATCATCAATCACTCCTTCTAGGATCAAGGTCAGATTAAGATCAACAATTTGCTCAATTGTGAGCCTACAATAATCCATCCTATGGATGTCCTTCTCTGTTCGAAGATCCACCCAGATATCTTCAATGTGATGCACATGCGTGAAAGCTCTTTTAATCTTATCCTTCGTTCTCCTATAGTCAAAATCCGTTCTTGCCTTGAATCTTTTCAATTTGATCTCTTGAATTTCAGTTTCCATTGCCTTTTCCTTTGAAGTAGTTGTCAAAGAGTATCTCCCAATCTGCATTGGATTATGAGAAGAGATGCTTACTCCAGCTTTATGTTGTACAACTTGTCGTGCATGTTAGCGGCTATATATAATATATTACGCAAGGGATCTGAACTCAACTGAATCACCATAAACATTATCAACATGAAGGTGGTCATAGGCTAATTCAATGAAACCACTAGCATTTCCTTCAATTTGTTCTTCTTTAGCGAACTCAACCCGCACATTGGTACAACTGAAATCTTCTGTGAAGTCTTTTGTCTCAAACTCTTCATCGAATGAATCCTCATTAGGACTCAAGACTGTTGTTATGCTCTTTTTACCAAAACAATCTTCATTATTTCCCATCCCATGCAAGTCTATGGGTGTATTTTGGGACTCTAACTTAATCTCCTCATTTGCCAAGGTATCTTCGCCAAGCGCACTTTCATTTTGAACCAAAATGTGCTCCTTGCTTGTGTCTTCTTCACCACTAGTTGACTGATTTTCCTCTTCAATTTGCTTACTTGTGGGCTACAAACCACAAACCAATCCTTTTGCTTCTTCCTTGATTCTTCAACCATGGCAAGTTTTGCCTCTCTTTTAATTTTTTTCTTGATGTAATTGACCACACCCACTTTTCCAGGATTCCCAATCAACACACAATTCAAGTAGCAATCAAAAGAAACATCATTCTTGAACTCATCTGACATACTCTAATATTCTGCACAGAATATGGAAGCATCATGTTCACATTCCCTCATGAACTATTCGGCAAATCTATTGATGTCCATTGTGGCAACACTAATTTTTCTGTTCTCCCCAACAAGATGGCAGGAACTTCTGCTCTGATACCACTGAAATATGCCCCTTAATTTCTCTTGGAATTTTCATGACTCAATCAACATTACGCCAAATGAATTAGCGTTAGCTCCAAAATGATATTCAAATTAAATACACTCAACACCAAGAATGTTCACCAAGATCCTTTAGAAGGCGAGGTGATAGCATATGGCGGAGGAAACTGAACAAAAACTGGAAAGCAAATTACAATTGAACGTAAATAGGTGGTGAACCAGCCATGAGAGATTTTCACACTACCACTTATTCAGTGGGAGGAAAAGATTTCCTTATCAAACTCAGTCAAGTTCCGCGATGGATCATTCATCTAGCTTACAGGATTCATTGAGCTCTCAGAATCAAGGATCAAACTAAGGTCAAAAATTAAGCAAAAAGTTGAAATTGTCAAGAAATTGGCTAAGTTTGGAGAGGAAAAACACCCCTAGGAAAGGAAGGCGCTCAAGGCTCAATGCATTAGTCAAATTTTCAAGTCTTCATCATGAAACTTTCTGAAAAGTGTCCACATTCAATGAACTTGCTCAGGATTGGCTTCAAGAAGTTTTAAAGCTAGAAAATAAAACAAGTTTTCAACCTAAAAACCTATTTAAGATGGCTTTGTGCATTCATTCTTCACAATTTTTGCAGGTGGTGTCCAAGAACAAGAGAGGAGAAACATAAAAAATTTCTTCCTCAAAGATCTCAAGGCCAAAACTTGGTGATTTTTCGGAGTTCTTCATATTTCCCAGA
>VDFB02108044.1:0-39175 GCA_007258455.2 Sequoia sempervirens
CGATCATCAGATATCCTAGTGGTGGAAGCCGCAATGTCACCTACAGTGTCAATTGCTTCCTTTTGGGAAGCAATGACAACCTCATCTGCTATGGGGGCTAGAGTTGGGGTGAGAGCAGGAGACCTCTCACCAGCCAATGCCCTAAACACTGGGGTTGGTCTATCTACTCGATGATAGGTGGGCCTATTGATAATCCTGCCACACCCCTGACGAACATATTGTGGAATGTCCAGGTAGTTAACTTTGAGGCCCAAATGGACCTCAGCATACAACTGTTGAACAAAATATAATGGGATCTGGTCATTGTTTGGGTATTGACCATGTGCTGCAAGAAATCGTGGGTAGATCAATTCAGGCATAGCACAATCGACACATCTAGTGACCTGGTATCCCCTAACCTTACGTACATTTTGATAAAAAGGAAAACAAGTGCTTTTTATCATTTCTTTGGTCACACTATCCTGTATTTGTTTAAGGGGAACATCACCATGTACTTCTTCCCGCATGTGGGAAAGAATAGCAACTACTCTATTTGGGGAATATGCACTAGAGTCCTCTCAAGTTCATCTCTTAGTTTTTCTAAACTATGCAATATTGACATACATGGTTTAGAATATATCCCTGGGTTTGCACCCTGTGCTAATGAGTCTCAATTTTTTAATCTCATTAGTGGTATTTGCAAACAAAGAATTTGGCTCAGGTGGAACATGATCTGCATTTTCCATGTTATATATATATAGAGAGAGTACACCTAAAAGAGCAATGAGACCTTGGTAAATAATATATCTAGATAAAGGGAATACAAATCTAAAACAATTGTAATATTTCATCTACTCATCAATAATATTTTTATACCATTAACAAAAACACATTCAACATCTATCATAGTTTTTAATAATTTCAAAACATTCAAATTGCTAGATTGCACACAAAACAAAATCTAAAACAGTTCTAAAATTTAAATTTAAAACATAATCTAAAATAGTTCTAAAATTTAATGGAATCTATATGTCTAAAATTAAGAATTCACACTAGAATGTCAATATTCAATAAGAATCTCATAAAGAGGATGAATTTAATGGAAGATAATATAAAATCCTCCATATGAGGTTGAATTTTATCATTACATTATGAGTTAATCATCTCAATTATATAGCCAACAACATCAAAAAATTATAGATTGGAAAGAAAAATAATCACACATTTATCATATTTGTATATGTATAAAGTTTAGATACCATCAAACTATTTAAACTTATAGATTGCATAAAGCTATAAATTGAATCATTAAAACTAATTTATTAAGAATCAAATCTAATAAAGTTTGACTTCGTATTGCATGTACTTGTTATAAATATCTCACTAATCCAACCATACATTTTAAATATGTTAAAAAATATATAATTTAACAATTTATACAACTTCTAATTATGATAATAAATCTAGAATCAAACATGACCCAAATGTAGGATAAAGACAAGAATCTTAATCTATACCATTATTTTGAGTTTGGTTTAATAGAAATTGAAAAAAATTATAATCATGAAAAAAATAATGAATAAACTAAGGATCATTTTAACAATAGTGAATTAGTGCCTAAAGATTGGCCTAAAAAATTATAATATTCAACATTCTCATCACAAATGATACATGAAAAGTAAGGATCATTTGGTTATATATTTTCACAAATTTAAAATTTGAATATTTATTACTATAACATGTTCATTACAATTAGATTTTTAAATAATATTGTAATAATTTATTATGTCTTTGAAATTTGTTTTGTGGATTTTAATGTTGTTTTTTAAATTTAAGTTATTTTAAGTAGAATCTAATGATCTAGTCCTTAAAAAGATTCAAGTAATTTATGTTTGCCTTAAAATTACGATTATTGCTCGATTAAATAGATTATTGATTGTATTTAGATTTCAAAATTGGAAATACTTTAAAATTATAGAACCATATTATCCTTTGATACAAAAAGCTATGCCAAGGATTATTTGTATCTTCCTCATAATTATGTTTCACATATTGAATATTTCAGGGAGGATTGCATGGATGATTTGAAAGTTGAAGCAAAGATTGGTTGAGATCGACAAAGGATATTTTGATAAACTCCAAAATCCTAAGAATAGAGAAGATGGTGAGTCATATTTTAATAGACCTTATCTTCACTCCTATTGAAATGCAACCTCTCCAACCAATATATTGGATTGAAAAATAAGTAATAGATATATATGAACTTACTCCTAATCCCCCTCCATTTACCCCACCATTAGATATGCATATTAGTATTCACCTACTCAAGTTTTATGAGACCCTAGGTGGCTTTGTGAATACATCAAAAATATTATGCATGATGTCTAAGAATTTAATTGTGATGGATTGATATATTCCAAGAATTTATAAATGAAGTATATATTCATATATATGTATTTGTTTGAGTGTTTAAATTTAGTTAAAAATTTATTTGAGGGATTTATGCAAATATGACATCTTAGAAAGATAATTTCATGTCATTTTGGTGAAGTCATAACTTAACTTTTAATTTATCATTTATGGGAATGACATCTTCAAGAAGTTTATAGAAGGCCATAGATGGCGGGCCACTTTTTGAATTAAATTTAGTTATTGAATTTGTATTTTTTGGATGCGCATTTAGATTTAAATTTACATGCCAAAGTCACAGTGTCCTACTCTTGATTAAATTCCTACAAGAAATTAAGGAACTTGGGATACCCACCTCCCAATGGTCTTGGAATGGATGCATTTAGATGGAGAAGGATTTCAAAAGGCTCATGGTACTTGTGGACCCCTCAAAGGCATGATATATAACACATGAACTTTATTTATGAAATTTGGTCTTTAGTTGTTGGCTTCTAGTATGAATGTTATCTATAAGGTGGAATTCTTAGTTGAGACTCTCAATCTTCCATTGTTGGTTTCTAGTGTGAATATACAATATAAGCCAAGTATTAATTTCTAATGTTAATTATTGAAAGAAGGTATATAAATTATTATTCGAGCATCTTAATTCTCATATAGAGTTGTCTTAGTCAATTTCTCAATGTATGAGTTCCATATATTTGTAATTTTTTCTTAATATAAAAACATATTTTATTTCATTAATTAACCTATCTATTCCATGTTACAAAGGATGCTCTTATTTTAAATTATAAGTATATAATTCAAAATTAATTAGTAATTTTCAAGATAGAGTACACACAGTTTCTTTAGTTAAAATAAAATAATATTCTTATTTCCATGAGAGTTATGTAGAATGGTAACTTGATGTCTCGAAAATATTTCTTTCATACATACTAAATTTTTATCATGTTACATTATGAGAATTGTCTCAATTATATAGCCAAGCACATCAAAAATTTATAGATTGGATAGAAAAATAATCACACATTTATCATATTTTTATATGTATAAAGTTTATACCATCAAACTATTTATACTTATAGATTAAAATATTTTTGAATTTGGTTATTTGGGTTCGACATGTCATGCTATAGGATTTTCTTGTGTTTTCACCATGTTTTCATGTGTAGATAGCTATGTATTTTATAGGTGTAGGAATTTTAGAGGAAGGCAAGGTTGAACAAAATGCATAAGGATGAGATGGATCCTTGTTTACCTTAGGATTTGGTTGAGGCTCCCTTTGAGCATAATCGAGGGGTGGTTGGTCCTCTTGTAGACATGACTAATTTAGAAGGTCTTGTCAAGAGAAATTTAGAGGAGATTGGTAGAGACAAGAATCATGTTACAAATGGATTAGTTGGAGTTCATTGCCTCTACCATTCTCTTGAATTGCAACATTCACCTCTTGGTATTCTTTCTAATAATTTAAAAATATGAAGAAGGTTCAAGTTTAGAAGATTATAGGAACCATTTGGTCTCGAGTTTGGAAACTAAAGATGGAAACTCCATTACAAAGGAACTAGGTTCATTCATGGAAAAGGATAAGGTTGACAATAAGATATAGTTCCTTGAAGAATTTTGGATTCAAGTTGTGTTCAATGATAGATCTACTAATGTTTTGGGAAAACAACCCTCTTTATTAGATACATTGCCACTATTGGTGGAGTATTTCTAATTGGATGTTATTTTTCTAACTTACAACTATATTTTTCTTGTTGTTGTTCCATTCCAATATGATTGATCATTTTTTGTCTCTTTATTGATATTTGTAAAAGGGTGGGGCCCTTTCAAAATTTCTATTTCTAATTCATAAATTCAACCAAAAGTATTTACCCTAAAATTAAAATATAAATTTAAACTTTAAAATAGTCTTTTTTGATATTATATAATAGCCTCATGTATTTAATTTATAAATCCTATTATTCTTTATGTTTAATTTCAAAATTTTAATGCTTGAACAAGTATAGGTTACAAGTGCATTATTTACATTTTTTCTCTTTCTTTTGTACTATTTTGTATATGGGTGTCTTATATGCATTGCCTCAAACATATAATTTTGTTGTCCTATACCTAATTCTAAATGTAGTTTTATGAATGTATTCCTCCTTTATTCTTTGCTAATTGTAATTGAATATTATACCTATTTTTTAAAATATGGCCACCCCTCTCAATCAGTAAAATAAGTCATCTATTTTAGGTGATGGATATTAATGTTAATTGTTTATTTATTGAACATGTACATAATCAAGACAACTTGGAAAAGTGTCTTATCTTTCTTTTTCATAAAAATAGTTGGAATATCCCATGACAAGACACTAGAACATATAAATCCTTTCTTTAAAATGTCATTTAGGAAATCCTTTAATTCATGCAAATATGAAGTGTTTGTTCGATAGGGATCTCCAGATATAGGGGCTAATTCATGCATGAACTCTATTAAAAAATAAAACACCCATTTAGGAGGAAACATGAGGAGTTCATTCTAGGAAAGTCATCCTAATACTTTTGTAATGGAGGTTTATTTTCATTTGAATGGTTCTCATTCACTTTTACTAAATAAAAATTAACAACAAACAAGGCACACCCTTTTCTTTATTCTCTTTTGAGTTGTAAAATAGAAAATTTAATAATACCTTCATTCCTTCTAATCCTAATAGAAGTATTTTATTATACATTTCATTCAAACAATCTAGTTTCTTTCCTCTAAATTTATTCTTCAATTCATACATTTAGAGCAAACCATTTTTGGAGTAATGTCATAAGACTCAAAGGAAAAATATGAAGAATTTTATCCAAGTTTCCATTGTATGCACCCTAAGTTATAATTTTAGAATGGTAGCATTTATAAACTATCTAAGTTGGGACATGTACACAACTCAACACTACCTCTTTTAACAAGGATTTAGATTTTAAGTTGAATTTCTAAACTATCTAAGGTGATACAAAATAGTAAGAAGCACCTAATTATATTAAGATTTTAAGATATAAAATATATTAATTCTACTTCATAGCTCTAGGTATGACATTTTCACATCATTATCACCATGCTCCCTAGCTTTCTTTGTTGGTGTCATATCCACCATGAATGAGGCCCATTTTTCTAAAGGTCCTATATATAAAAGATAATTGGATAAACCTTCACCAATGTTTGCATTTTAATTCTAATTGATTACCACTTTATACCTTTTACCAATTTATAATTTCATAGTTTACCAATATAAAAACTTGTAGGGGAATAACTATAATTCCCCATTTTTATAAATAGTCTAGATTACCTAAGTTCCAATTGAAGTTTTGTTAGAGTGTAATATAATATGTTTAGTTCTAATCAATGGTTCTAGATTAATTGTTTCAAATCCCTCAAAAAATTATACTCATTAGAGAGGTTGTGCATTAATAAATCTTACCAATTAGGGATCATGTTCTTATTTATACTTTCATACCACAATCATTAGCATAACTTATCAACCTCAATGAGGGAAATAGTCACTATTATGGTTCACATTTTTTATTTACCAATAATTCATTATTGTGGGTTGAACAAAATAATCCATCTGATACAAAATTATAAAGATATATGGTTATCAACAATAATTTTAATAATAAATATAACCAAAAAAAATTACCATGAACTGTTTGATATAATGCCTAAAATAAATTTGTTTTATGTTCAGGTAAGGCTTTAGAAACATTAAAGAAAATGCAATTGGAGGTGCCCTAGTAGAAATGTATGCAAAACGTGGAAGCATCTAGACAAGGCATGTTATTTTTTTGAGAGAGTTTTGAAATGGGTTTCTAAAATCTTTCAAGCAATGCAATGCCATTTATTCAACACTCCCTGCCCGTGCCAAAATTGGAGCTTTGGAATAGGGTATGAACATTCATCAAAGCATGATAGAAATAGTGTTTGTTGAAAAGGCTTTAGAAACTTTCAATCAAATGCAATTTCAAACAAAAAAAAGTAGTTTGAAATCTACAAATTTGAAACATTTTGCATTTAGGGTTTAAAATTTTCTCAAACAAATGTGTTTTGAAATCTACGAAATTTGAATTTAACCAACCTGTGAGCTATGGAGGTCGAGTTGATGAACTTTGAGTTGATGAACTGTGGCTATGGAGGTTAGTTTGATGCAGGTTTTTCCCGTTCGGTTTGCTACATTCACGTTCGGGTTTTCCTTCACCGCATACACAGTTTGAACACAAAATACGTAGAATGCGACAGTGACAGTTTGTTTTTATTTTTTATGCCCTATTTCAAGGGGTGCGCTCGAACATCCATTTGAGCAAACCCTATAAAATATTTTTTTTATTCATATGTCAATGGGTTCAATCGAACACTTAAACTAGTTCGAACGAACCATAGAGTTCAACCGAACCCATTGACATTGTGGAAACACAAAAAAATCAAATTTCCTTCCTCAAAAAAATTGTAAACCACTATTGTGGCTTAACCCAAGAGTGAGAGCATGTGAGTGAGGGAGGAAATGAGGGATAGCTCAATAGATAGAGAGGGAGAGAGATCAAGAAATCACCTAGTTGCATTAAGTGACATTAAAACCATAAAATTTCCTCTAAAATTGAAACTATTAAAAGTTCTACTATTATCAATGTTTAAGAAAATCATAATGTGAACATTTATTTGTTGAAAAAAATTTACTTAAGCCAATCATGTATCAAGTAGCAAAAAGAGATAAACAAGCATAGGAATTGATGGCATGATGAAGTGGCACTCAATGATCTTCAAAAGGCCAATAAACCCCATTTGTATATAATCATGTTTTTCTCTCTTTTTTCATATAGAGACCCTTCAAAAATTATCCCGACTCCACTTTTATATGCTTGGGATTTGGAGTTATCTTTTCAAGTGGACTTGGTCTATCTTTCTTCTTGTGCTTGCCTTGTCTTAATTATTTTTTATTTAAATTAGCTTACAATATATATATATATATATATATTTGGAACATTCAAAAGTTTTATTTTAATTAGTTGAATTATTTAAATAGTGAGAATAATGATCTATTTTTTATTATATCATTTATCAAAGTTTAATTTTTTGGTATGATTGATCTTTAGTTGACCCCTCAACAATTTTGATGGATTGGATTATTTACTTACAGTGACAGTTAAATCAAATGACAAATTCTAATTTAGATATACACTTCCTCAAAATATTATAATCTAAGATATAAAAATAAAAATAAATATTCAAAATATTTTTCATATATACAAAATAAATTGTGTTTATCTATGTACCATTATTTTCCTCTTGATTAAGTATATTAATTATTTTAATTAAGTTAAAATAATAATTATTTGTATTTATTCATAAATTTTCTCCTACCAAAAATTACAAGACAATGTATATTTAGTGTTTTATAATCTTATAAATGATTATTTTTATAATAAAATAAATACATTTATTGTAAATTTAAAGGTGATTTTTTAATAAAAAATTTATTTATTGATTATTTTTGTTTAAATAAAACATTTTTTTTAATTTGAAAGTTGGTAATTAACTTCTCAATACAAACAATTATATTTTTGAATTAATTATTAATAATTTTATACATTTATTGTAAATTTAAATATTTCAATAAAATACAAACATGATCACATGACCAAATTTTATCTCTCAACAAAAATTTATCTATAAGAAATATATTTATATTCCCTAATTCAAAGGTAAATAAAATAGCTCTATAATAACATAAAGTAAAGACACCAAAAATGTTATATTCCATGTTAAAATAAAGACACTAATTTTTTAAGATATGTAATAAATAAAATAACTCTTGATGAATAAAAAATATTTTATATTTTTTAATCTTAAATACATCCATTTTAAAGCATAATCCATCCTAAATAAAATTTAATATAAACACTTCAAGCATATTTTAAATAAGTATATTTAAGACATCCAGTTAATATTTTCATCAATAATATATTTCTTTTAAATAAATATATTTAAGATATCTAAATAATAGTTAATATATTTAAGACATCTAGTTTATATTTTCATCAATAATATATTTCTTTTAAATAAATATATTTAAGATATCTAGAAAATAGTTAATTGTATATTAGTATAATAATATTATTATATAAACCCAAAATATATTTATTCGTGGATTCCACACACTCATTTTATTTTTCCTTTCAACATCTAAAATAAAATAAAAATATTTTTTTACGTACTCCAAAAGGTAATTTTACGGATTATCAAAAATTAAAAACCATCTTGTCAAGAGTTTTATGGATGTTTTTTGATATCCACTCAACATTGTTGTTTTTCATCCGCTATAAGATAGTAAATAAAGAATGAAAAGGGGAAAAATGATGAAAACAAATGATCAAGACTATTTCTATTGTCTTGCATCTCCTTTAAAACAAACTAAGTTGTTGATCGCAAAAATTAGTTGATTAACTTCATATAGGGAACACCTTTGATGTATAAAGTGAATTATACTTGGGTGCTTGACACGTGACAACCATCAATCTCATTCACTTGAATGCATCGACAACCAACATTCAAAGAAAGTTTAAAAGGTTTAATAGTCATGCTAATTGTTCTCTTGGGTTTCTATGGTTGTTCGTGGCCATTAATGCTCTAAAATGGGCCTACAACCACCCAATCAAATTTCTCTCACCTCAAAGCAACAATCCATCCTCATGGCATGTCTCTAATGCATTCTTAGCATTAAAAATACAAAAGGCCATATTGTATTAAAAGGGGATTTATTTATCCTATAATTAGCTTTCACCTTTCACACAAGATCCAAGCCATAATCTTAGTCAATTCCATATAATTCTACAAAAAACTAATGATATTTGATCATGTGCTAGATCTCTTGCACAATATCAAATATGATAGCCCCACATAAATTTAAGGTTACTTGTCAAGTGATATATATCTAGGTTTTGGTAGTTTTGTAAGTGTTGGTCTTTATTCACACTTTTGGACAAGTTTTGAAATGTGGAGATTCATCTAAGTCATGTTGTAGACCTTCTTTGTACATGTGTTATGTGAATATAAATCAATTTCATTTTTGTATGAAATCTCTATAATGATTCTATAAGCTATTTTAGTAAATCAATATAAAACATTACTTCTATGTTATTTTTGTATAATGTCTCCACTTTTGTTTGAATGTTTCAGAGAACTTAAAGAACTCCTGAGTTAACATTAGTTTTTCTATATATAAAGTCTTTGTTAGTTTGCATCTAAGGGTTGTAGTAAAACCATTTTTCTTTATATAGTTGTATGTCAAGTTAGAAAATATTTTAAGATTGATGTGTGGAATATTTGAGCTTGTTGTGGATTACTAAGTAGGTGTGTATTTTTGGAATAGGAAGGTGGTTGAGGGTCTAAGATCTGCAAAATAGAGCCAAGTGCATTAGACTCATTTGAATATTTGAGTTTACTTTATCATTGAGGTTTTATCTAGTTTTGACTCCATTGCTCCAAGAATTCGCATGCTACTTTGATAGTTGAAGGCTAATAATTTGAACTTTTAAAAATCAAAAAAATTATATTTCAATTTTAAAAATTATCAGAGGATTGTTCTATAATATTATATTTTCAGGTTAATGATGTTGTAAGCAATCATAAAGAATATAACTACACAAATTATTTACCAATTTTCCATCTTTTGTTGCATCATTTAACTCAACTACCTTAAGAGATCTATGATTTGTACGCGCAAGAAATCCTCCACAAAGAAATGCCATCAAAGTTAGTTTAAGAGTTATCTTTGTGGGTGAGTTCATTTAAGTCCTCTTATCTATATTAGCCTTTTAAATATCTCAAGGGATACTCTCTCGAACTTGGCAAGGCTCAAAGTGCAAAAGAGGTTTATCAACCTCTTGTTTATTGACCTTTTCCAACCCTAAATTTGATCATTGATTTCTTTCTTATTTAAACTAAGTTTGGTCATCTTGTTAGAAATATTGGTAAGAACCTTAAAACAAGGATTACTCTAGAAAAGAATGCCAATAGACTCCATAAATTGTATCTATATTATTTCAAAAATAAAATAATAAGAAATTTTCAAAACATTTTCCTAAACTTATACTATCATAAACCAGCAATGTGTACAGTTAAAATCAATTAATAGCTTCTAAAGGATGTTGATGATTCTTTCAATTGGGATAGTATTGGGATGAGTGACCTCCCAAAGGTCTACTACTTCACCTTGTGAGCATCACCTAGATACAATGAGTGCTAAGTCGAACATTCACTATCATAAGAGATGGGTACTTGTGAACCCACTACTCATGAAACATGGATTAATGAATTTGACTCCTGAAAACTATTGGGTGCATAGCACAACACGGTTCTTTAATCTACATTTTGAATTTTTTTTTGAAATTAATAAAGATTCAAAACAAAATTTAGGATCTTGTAATTTGCAAATTTAGAATGTATTTTTGAGGATGACGTTAAGATCTGCAGATCTCGAATGAAAAGAGGAACAAATCAACTGGTTTATTGTTTTGAGTTGCGTGTAAGAACGGTGGAACTCCTGCACTGTCATTGCGTTAGAAATAGATTGAATAACAATGCTCATTTCCAGTGCTTGGAGTATAATCAGAAAATGCCAATGCCATCCACAACCCATCTCAATCTCAATCTCACAGCATTATGTAAAGAGGGTCGGTTGAAGGAGGCGCTACACATTCTCCTTACTACAAATAACCCGCACGTAGAATCTTGTACATATCTTGAACTATTGCAGGCTTGCGTTTTCAAGAAATCCCTTTCAGAGGGTAAGAAAATCCATTCCTACATCTCTCACAGGGGATTTGCTTACGCTGCAGGCGCATTTTTTCAAAATAAGCTCATCAGCATGTATATAAAGTGCGGAAGTTTAGTAGATGCACGCCATGTATTTGACCAAATGATTGAACGAGACGCTTTCTCGTGGAATATCTTAATCAGAGCTTACAGAAGAGATGGATTTCCTTATGAGGCATTAACACTGTTTCAGCAAATGCAACGAATAGGTATCCAACCCAATCTGTTCACCTTTTCCAGCGTACTTCCTGCCTGTGCCAAACTAAGAGCTCTGGAACAGGGTGTGAAGATTCATCAGAATATAATAGAAAGGGGGATTTTATCAGCTGTTCTAGCAAATGCCCTCGTAGACATGTATGCAAAATGTGGAAGTATACATATGGCGCGTGAACTGTTTGACAAAATGCCTCAAAGAAATGTGATCTCGTGGACTACAATAATAGCAGGATATGCACAAAATGGTTTCCTTGACGAGGCTTTAAAGCTGTTTAAAGAAATGCCTCAAAAAGACGTGTTCTCATGGACTGTGATGATTACAGGATATACACAAAATGGGCTTGTAGAGAAGTCGCTCGAAACTTTCAAGCAAATGCAATTAGCAGGTGTACAGCCAGTCTCTATAACATTTGCCAGCATCCTCCCAGCCTGTGCCAAACTGGGAGCTTTACAACAAGGTATGGACGTCCATCAAAGCATAATTGAAAATGGATTTTTGTCAAATGTTGTAGTTGCAGGTGCCCTGGTAGACATGTATGCAAAATGCGGAAGCATACACATGGCACGTAAACTGTTTGACAAAATTCCTCAAAGAAATTTGATCTCATGGACTGCCATGATCGCAGGATATGCTCAAAATGGCTTTAGCAAGGATGCTCTCAAGCTCTTTGAACTAATGAAGCTCTCTGGAACATGCCCTGATCGTGTAAACTTCGCTTGCGTTCTAATGGCATGCAGCCATGCAGGTTTGGTGAGTGAGGGTTGTAAATACTTCGTTGGCATGAGTGACTTGTATTGCATTACGCCTACGATGGATCATTATGTGTGCATGGTTGACCTTCTTGCCCGTGCTGGCTATCTTGCGGAATCTTTAAACTTTATTATCAAAATGCCATCTAAACCTGTGGTGGGTGTGTGGACATCTTTGCTCGGGGTTTGTAGAAGACATATGAATACAAGATTAGGAGTATTTACAGCAACAATTCTTCTTGAGCTGGATCCTAAAAATGCCGAGACTTATGTTCTGCTATCAAACATCTATGCAGAAGTGGGCAGGCGGGATGAAGTTCAAATGGTAAGGAGAGTGATGGAAGATAGAGGAATTAAGAAGATACCTGGATGTAGTTGGATTGAAGACCATAAAATGGTACATGCTTTTAGTGTCGGTGACAGATCACACCCACAGACACAGGAAATTTATACTAAATTGGAGAAATTGTCTTGGGAGATGAAGGCAGCGGGTTATTTGCCGGACTCAAGACATGTGCTGAATGATGTAGAGGAGGAGGAAAAAGAATTATTCCTCTGCCACCATAGTGAGAAACTGGCAATTGCATTTGGATTGTTAAACACACCCGCCGGAACAACTATTAGAGTTGTCAAAAACCTTAGAGTCTGTGTTGACTGTCATACTGCAACCAAGTTAATCTCCAAGATTGTTGAAAGACAAATTGTTGTGAGAGATTCAAATCGATTCCATCATTTCAAAGGAGGACAATGTTCTTGTGGAGATTATTGGTGATGCTGAGGGAAACAATCTAAACCATCAAGAAGCCTAGTTTTTAGGCATGCAGTCATAACGAAATGACGGGGTTTTATATCCGGTTTCCAAAAAAGGAGTTTTATTCAGAGAGTTTGGAGATCTAGGCCGTGCTGTTGAATTCATAGAATAAGGTGTTTGCAATGTGCAGCACTGCCTATTTATACTGATGAGGTGTTTATTGAAGCCCTGTTTTATGTTGCCATGACATTGTACTTTTTATTGGAGAAATCTGGAACGAAAAGTTCGATGAGGGATAGAGATCGGAGGAAGGCAAATGAGTACTTAAGGAAATGAAAAGATGTTTGGCCAAAAGAAAATGTGACAGAAGGGCTTCCGATCAATCCAATTGCTTGGGGATGATGAGGAAAGCATCTCTTAGGGGTTCCTTGTTAAAGTGTTGTCATTGTTGCCTGGTCCTTGTCTGGACTAGTTTTAGTTGTATTATCTTGTGCCCATGTCAGGTCTGCCATTTGAAATTGTATCACAAATATCTGATCATGTATACAAATTTATATGTTACAGGTAGCTTTGTCTCATTTATTAGTTAAGAGATTAAATGTTGGCTTCACAGATTTTCTTTGTTATTGGAGAGATTTTATTTATTTATGAAGAGAGACCAGATTGGCTTGATGCATAGTTTCCTTGTCTTTATTTTTCTAGTTATAGAGCCTTTTAATATTGTAAGGGGATATTTATCTTTCTTGCATTTATTATGTACATTTTTAGGATTTATTATTCTTTGTATGTACATTTTTAGGATTTATTACTCTTTGGACATCTAGCTTGTTTTATAATGGTATCTATGTTAGGAACCAGATGAAGAATAAAAACAGAAACACAAATTAAGCATGGAATAAGAACACAGTCACAACACAATGATTTACCCTGGAAAACCCCAAACCGGGGAATAACCAGCAATGACGATCTTCATATTAACCCTCAACCCCAACCGGGCTGAGCCTGGAGGCTTCAACCAACCACACATACAATGGAGTCACCAAGCCATTATATATACTTCCATACATGCAAAACCATGAGCTCCAAAACCATAGACCAATACAACTAGCACAAAACCATGTGCTAAAGACTACTAAAGGTTAATCCACTAACTCTAACCCAAGAACTAGTTTAACCCAACAATCCCCCCTTTAAACTTGGTCTTGGGGTTAGCACCAAACCCCCCTTCCACAAGCACCAAGTGCAATGCTCTCTCTGTCACCAAGATTGACATCAAACTTGGAATCCACATGACTCTAAGCCCTCCTTACCACCTAGGAGAACTCCTCTCTTACCAGGGCTTTCCTTTCAAGGATTGAGCAAGCCATACCAGGTCTTACAGCCATCAGCCCAAATACATGCATTAAATTTTACATACAACTTCATTACAATTTTGTTCTTGCTACAACCAGCCTTGGTTGCAAGCACCTACATACAACAAATTTAATCAAGCAACATGCCTACAACAACAACCACGACCAATCTTGCACAAAATTTCTCAACTTTTTGTCTTTGACAAAATCGAGAGAAATCCAACTCCATTTTGAAAGCTAAACAAGACCTCCATCACAACTAGAATGAGCGCATTCACCGCATCACTTCGTTAACATTCCAGCTACACACATGCTCGAACTTCTCCCATTATACTTTCTTCATCAATGCATCCGTCAGATTGCTTAATACTTCTCCAAGGCTCAATCTTCAGCTGATTCCTTTAGACTTCCTCAAGCTTGTCAGGCTAAGAAATCTTCACAAAGAAATACCGAGAACCTTAAACACCAGAAAATGTTGCATACATCAACATGTAAGCACGTGCAAGCCACATGCAAGTCCATGCAAGTACATGCAACTCACAAACCTGCACATGCAAGCAAAAAGCAAATCCTAGAACCTTGCTCTAATACCATTTGTTAGGAACCAGATGAAGAATAAAAACAGAAACACAAATTAAGCATGGAACATGAACACAATCACAACACAATGATTTACCCTAGAAAACCCCAAACCGGAGAAAAAACAACAACGAAGATCTTCATATTAACCTTCAGCCCCAACCGCGCTGAGCCTAGAGGCTTCAACCAGCCACCCATACAATGGAGTCACCAAGCCATTATATAGACTTCCATACATGCAAAATCATGGGCTCAAAACCATTAGCTCCAAAACCATAGACCAATACAACTAGCACAAAACCATGTGCTAAAGACCACTAAAGGTTAATCCACTAACTCTAACCCAAGAACTAGTTTAACCCAACAATCTGAACCTTTCTTTTCAGCTATTAACACTGAAGGGGTTGGGATTGGAGTGATTAATGGCACCAGTTGGTTGCAACTTTGTCCCAAAGTGTTCCCCAAGATATGGGTTCCGAAATTGTCATAGATGGTTTTCTAGTTTTGGTTTTTGATAATGCATGAAATTAGTTAGAGCAATTTACTCTTATAAGTTATTTTGTAGGATGACTTTTATTTGAAAGTGTGATGCATAGAATTAGAACAAAACTAATCTAGAAATTAAAAACATAAATGATTAAAATTTATTTATTTAAAATAATAATAATAATAATAATAATAATAACTTCAAAAGTTTATTTGCTCATGTTGTGGTGGAGTGTGGAGGCTCAAATGTTCATGCAATATTTTTGTGACGTATTCTTGTAAATTTCTCCATATGATTGATTAAGGAAGAAGAGGTGAATTTATAGGCTTTTGGATGAAAAGATGAACATATGAGATCAAGTCACCTCATTTAGCAATCTTGAGTTGTAATTTGCATGAGTTTTAATTTATTTCATTTAGGAATATGCATGTATAAGTCAAATAGTTAACAAATTTGCATTAATAGAAGAATTTGACTTATGATAATAGAATGTGAGGACCATTAATCAATTATCTAGATTCTATAATTAATTAATTATGTGTGCATAATGTTTTGTTTATAGAGCACCTAAGAGGATAACTAATTAATGAATGAAATTGATGACATGGTGCAATTAACTAATTAATCAATGTAGTGTTGGAGGGAATTAGCTTAAGTGGACAAATGTGTCAAATCAACAATAGAAAGTGATGTAATTTACATGTCTATATTTTCCCCTTTGAAAGGGTGTTGTGACTAGAAGAAATAGTGGTTTTCCAAAGAAAGTAAAAGAAAAAGACAATGGCTATGGGAAGATGATGCCCCAAGTGGCATGATGGTTAAAAAAAAGCCCCCTCAAGAGGACATGTGGTAATGAAAGATACAAATGAACAATGAAAATACATGGAGAATGATGGTTAATGAAAAGAAATGAATAATGATGAATGTTCCAAATCTTGCATAAAATATTGAATATTTTAAGCAACTTGATTTATTATAGCACACAATAGGAAACACTATGATATAGAAGGCCATGATGGCATTGTTGCTATATGCAGTACAAGAAAAACACTCAAGTGCGCAAATGACAAGATGTACCATGATATAGAAGACCATGATGACATTGTTTCCATGAAATACCCCAATGATTGATACAAAAGGAAAACAACATAAGAAACATACAAATGCAAGAAAAATAAAACAAGAAAGTATTTAAGAAAAAAATGATGAGAACAAACATAAAATAGAAAAAATAAAAATAAAAGTAAAAGCATAGTCAATTGTTTGTCCATGGTTAGGTCAAAATCCAAGATTTGTTAATAATGATAGTGGTGATTTTCCCCAAGCAATGATGCATGCAAGGAAACTAGATTGGGAATGATATTTCCCTAGAGGATCGTAAGGATGTGTTGAACATGAATGAGGACTATAATGGAACCAAGGATGTTGTTGGACTTTTCTATTTTTGCTATCGATTTGATGTTTTTGGATTTTTTGAAAAATTTCAAAAGGTTTTTTAACATAAATAAGGATTATAATGGAACCAAGGATGTTGTTGGACTTTTCTATTTTTTCCATTGATTTGATGTTTTCAATTTTTTTTGAAAAATTCAAATGGTTTTGGATTTTTGGATTTGCTAATGTTTTAGGATTTTGAAGTTTTCTAAATGTTTTAGGATTTTTTAATTTTCTAAATGTTGTTTTTTTAAATACAAGTGCATTCTAAGGAAGTCGATTTGTTTTTCAAAATAAGTCTCAAGATATAGTCCATGCCTGAATCAAAGAAAAAAAAGGCAAGATAGGAAAAAGACTATGGTAAAGATGATAAAAAATTGAAAGGAGTAAGGCTTGTCCCGGAGTGTAAGATACTTGTAGACAACAAATTATACATGAAGCCAAAAACTAAGGAATGGTTTTCACTTGTGGACAAAAACATTTCTTTACTTTCTTTTTTACTTTTATTTTTATTTCTATTGAAATTTTACTAATATTTTAATGATGACATAAGGACCTAACCAATGAGGATCAAATTTTCCTTTCATTTCATATTCCTAATTGATGTTTCATTGATTGTATTCAAGGACTAGACCACAAGCATTGGAGGCATAGAGATTGGAGGAAAGCAAATGAATACTTAAGGAAATGAAAAGATGTTTGGCCAAAAGAAAATGTGACAGAAGGGCTTCCCAACAATCCAATGCTTGGGGATGATGAGGAAAGCATCTCTTAGTCGTTGTTGTCTAGTCCTTGTCTGGACTAGTTGTATTATCTTGTGCCCATATCAGGTCTGCCATTTGAAATTGTATCACAAATATCTGATCATGTATACAAATTTATATATGTTACAAGTAGCTAAGAGATTTTAATGTTGGCTTCACATATCTTCTTGGTTATTTGAGAGATTTTATTTATTTATGAATTCGATTTGATTTAATTAAAATATGTAAAAGTTTAATTTATTTAAGTTTAAGGAAAAAAAGAAATTAGAATGAAAAATGATTAAATGAGTTTGATGTTTTGAGAGAGCAAGAGCAAGAGAGACCATATTGGCTTGATGCATATTTTCCTTGTATTTATTTTTTCTAGTTATAGAACTTTTTAATATTGCAACAGGATAATTATCTTTCTTGCATTTATTATGTACATTTTTAGGATTTATTACTCTTTGGACATTTAACTTGTTTTATAATGGCACCCAATTCTTTCTTTTTAGCTATTAACACTAAAGTCGTTGGGATTGGAGTGATTAATGGAAGCACTTGAAAAGAAATCTTGCAAGTTTGTCCCAAAGTGTTCCCCAAGATATTGTTTCCGAAATTGTCATAGATGGTTTTCTAGTTTTGGTTTTTGATAATGCATGAAATTAGTTAAAGTAATTTACTCTTATAAGTTATTTTGTAGGATGACTTTTGTTTGAAAGTGTGATGCATAGAATTAGAACAAAACTAAACTATAAATTAAAAACATAAATGATTAAAATTTATTTATTTAAAACAATTTTTTTAAAAACTCAAATAGAGCATTTGAAGTTGATTTGCTCATGTTGTGGTGGAGAGTGGATGCTCAAATGTTCATGCAAGATTTTTGTAGTGTATTCTTGTAAATTTCTCCATATGATTGATTAAGGAAAAAGAGGTGAATTTATAGGTTTCTAGATAAAAAGATGAACGATTGAGATCAAGTCACCTCATTTAGCAATCTTGAGTTATAATTTGCATGAGTTTTAATTTATTTGATTTATTTCATTTAGGAATATGCATGCATAAGTCAAGTAGTTTATGAATTTTCATTAATAGAAGAAGTTGACTTTTGAGAATAGAATGTGAGGATCATTAATCAATTATCTAGATTCTATAATTAATTAATTATCTATGCATAGCATTTTGTTTATAGAATCCATGAGAAGATAACTAATTAGTGAATGGAATGTGATGACATGGTGCAATTAATTAATTAATCAATGTAGTGATGTTAGAGGGAATTAGCTAAAGTTAACGAATGTGTTGAATTAACAATAGAAAATGATGTTATTTAGGTGTCTATATTTTCCCCTTTCAAAGGGTGTTGTGAGTAGAAGAAAAGTGGGTTTTGAAAGAAAGTAAAAGAAAAAGACAATGGATATGGGAAGATGATGCCCCAAGTGGCATGATGGTTAAAAAAATGACCCCTTGAGAGGACATGCGGTGATGAAAGATACAAATGAGCATTGAAAATACATGAAGAATGATGGTTAATAAAAAGAAATGGATAATTTTGAATGTTGAAAATCTTGCATAAAATATTAAATGTTTTGAGCAACTTGATTTATTATAGCACATAACATGAAACACTATGATATGAAAGACCATGTGACATTGTTGCTATGTGTAGTACAAGAAAAACACTCAAGTGGGCAAATAGCAAGATGCACCATGATATAGAAGACCATGATGACATTGTTTCCATGAAATACCATAAGGATTGATACAAAAGAAAAAAAACATAAGAAACATACAAATGCAAGAAAAATAAAGAAAGAAATTTTTTAAGAAAAAAATAATGAGAACAAACATAAACTAGAAAAAAAATTAAAAACAAATAAAAGTCAAATGTTTGTCCATGGTTATGTTAAAACCCAAGATTTGTTAATAATGATAGGTGGTGATTTTCCCTGAGCAATGATGTATGCAAGGAAACTAGATTGGGGATGATATATCCCAAGAGGACAGTAAGGATGTGTTTTGAACATGAATAAAGACTATAATGGAACCAAGGATGTTGTTGGACTTTTCTATTTTTCCTATTGATTTTGATGTTTTTGGATTTTTTGAAAAAATTCAAATGATTTTTGAACATGAATAAGGACTATAATGGAACCAAGGATGTTGTTAGACTTTTCTATTTTTGCTATTCATTTGATGTTTTTGGATTTCCAAATGGTTTTGAATATGAATGACTATAATTGAACCAAGGATGTTGGAATTTTCTATTTTTGTTATTGATTTGATGTTTTTGGATTTTTTTGAAAAAATTCAAATGGTTTTGGATTTTTGGATTTGCTAATGTTTTAATGTTTTTTATTTTTTCTAAATATTTTAGGATTTTTGAATTTTCTAAATGTTGTTGGATTTTTTTAATACAAATGCATTCTAAGGAGTATTTAATATATCAAGAGTTTTTTCAAAAATAAGTCTCAAGATATAGTCCATGCCTAAATCAAAGAAAAAAGGCAAGATGGGAAAAAGACTATGGTAAAGATGATAAAAAATTGAAAGGAGTAAGACTTGTCCCAAAGTGTAAGGTACTTGTCAACAAAAAATTATACATGAAGCCAAAAACTAGTTTTCATCATAGTACTTGCCCAAGGCACAATATTAAGAATGGTTTTCGCTTGGAGACAATTTTTTTCTCTTTACTTTCTTTTTTACTTATCTTTTTATTTTTATTGAAATTTTACTAATATTTAATTTTACAATATTAGATCCTTTAGGCATGGAAGTGTTTGAGATTAATTATGATATTCATAGTTTCATCTAGATCCTAGCCATCTTATGTGGCCAACTTATATGCTCTTGATCCAAATTTGACAATGATGACATAAGGATCTAACCAATTAGGGTTGAATTTTGCTTTCTTTTCATAATCCTAATTGATGTTTCTTTGATTTTCTTCAAGGACTAGATTAACAACTTTGAACTCTCTAGATTTTATATCCATATTATAGCTTTTCTATAACATTTTTTGGTATGTTTTTAAATGATCAAGTGTATTGAACCATTTTTCATCAAGAAGTCCCAACTTATGAAGACTTGCAACTTGGTGTTCCTCATCATTGATCAAATCATACGAGGAGATGCATAGAAAGGATAGTTTGATCTCAATGGGTAAGATAGCTTCAACTCTCTAAAGACACGGGAATAAGGGGTGGTTTTGGTAGGTGTGTGAATACTAGTAACTACATGGTAAGCCAATAAGACAAGGTAGAGTTGAGGATGCTAGCTTTATTAGAAGCTTTGACTTGACCATTATCTTGAGGGTAATACGGTTTTGACCACTTATCTTTTATATGGAATTTATCACAGAGGGCATTGATTTCACTATTCTTAAAGGATTTACCATTATCAATGACAATTGTGGAAGGGATACCATAACGACAAATGAGGTGATTAAGGATGAACTTCAATATTTTCTTGCCAATTATGCATATGAGGGTAATGGATTCTACCTCTTTCGTAAAATATTTAGGAGCTATAATGATATGTTTGTGACCATCAGGGGAAGAAGAATTTAAATTCCCAATGAGATTGAACCCCCAATTAGAGAAGGGCCATGTTGGTTGCGATTCTTGAGAAGGTGCATGAATGATGTCTCCATATTTATGACAAGCTATACATTTTTAAATATATTGACAAGTGTTTGCCTCTATACTAGGCAAATAGTATCATGTTTTAAGTAGCTTCTTGGCTATGACCATACACTAGTATGTTTTATGTATATTCCATCATGACCATATTTTAATGATAAGTTAGATTCTTTCATATTTAAACATCTTAAAAAGGTATTATCATAGCCCCTACTATAAAGGGTACCACCAAGGAGAGTGAAGCAAGATATATGTTGGATGTTCAAAGGATCTACATTGATTATGTGAGAAAGAAGAAAATATGATGTTATCATGGAAGTAAGTATAAATTTCATGATACCAAGGTGAATTAGGACCAACAATCTCACATACCATTTTTTTATCATGGGACAACACATGTGTTGGGATCATTAATTATTCAACTAAAAATTGACACTATCAAGAATCTTGTTGCATCTTAAGAAGTAAGCCAATGGTAGCCATATCATTTATTAATTTCTTTATGTCACAAGGAATATGCTTAAAGGTAATATGCTTAAAAAGGTGGAACTAGCACCAGAGGATTCAAGAGTTATTGTTTAAGATGATAAAAATATTGTTGATACTATTTATTCCAGTTAAATAAAGTATCCTTCTTAAGTAGATGTGTGAATGATTGAAATTTATTTGCAAGTTGTGAGATGAACCTTTTGATTGCTTGTATTTTTCCTTGTAAACCTGGATTTGCTAGTGGTGAATTGGGGAGGCATTTATATCATGGCTCTAATTTTGGTTGGATTAGCTTCAATAACTCCCCTAGACACAATAAATCTCAATAATTTGCCTATGGTGGCACCAAAGACGTAGGTTTTTGGATTCAAAACAATTTCATATTCCCTAAGTTGCTAAAAACTTCCTCATAGAGTACTAGGATGTTCTTCTTTGGTGTTCAATTTACTCAACATATCATCAACATAGTCCATAGTTATATGATGAAGTGTGTCATTAAAGATAATAATTAGTTCTATTTGATATGTTGCATCAACATTCTTCAACCCAAAAGACATGACTTAGTAACATAAGGTTTCCCAACGTGTAGTGGATGTTATTTTATGTTGATTGTCAAGTGAAATTTTGTTTGGTTATAGCCTAATAAACCATCCATTAAAGATAAAATTTCATGTTTTATATTTATTTGACAATCATGTCAATATTGGGTAAAGGAAAATCATCCTTGGGATAGGATTTATTGATGTCTCTAAAATTTGTGCATATTCAAATACCTCTTGGTTTTGTACATACAAGAATAATGTTGGATATCCAATATTCTAAGTAGTTAGTTGATCATATAGATTGAGCCTCTAAAATATTTTGAAGCTCCTCTTTCAAAAGAAGGGCCACCTTAGGATGCACCTTTCTAACATTTTTTGTTAACTAGTTTAATATTAACATGTACAACAAAGTGATGCACCATAAGAGATGTGGCCAACCTTTTCATGTCAAGATATAACCAAACAAAAATATCTACAAATCAAACCAAGAAGGAAATAAAAATTTAACTACTCTAAAGGACTAAGAGTAATCATTTTGGGATTTATCTTTTTTCTAATGCGTACATCAATAGTATCTTCAACTAGCAATTTAGAATTATCTTATAACTATGCTAGCATAGGGGGAAGGTTGAGTTCCTCATCTATTGGTACCTCAAAGAGATTTTCACCAAGAGACTTCACCTCTTTATTTTTTAATTTATTATGAGCAAGGAACTCTTTGCACTCCCCAAAATATGTTGATAAGTTTAAATTGATAATGAAACCTTTTTTATGATCACCTATAGGATTTCATTTAAAATTTCCATTCAAATTTTACAATGGCTTCATCATTTTGAAAGAATTCCAATGGTATATGACTTTATTGGTCCTAGTCAATAAGTTCAGAGTGTTGGAGGTCAAGATTAATATTAATAATAGTGGCATCATTGTTGGTGATAACAAGATCATCATAGGGAGTATGAACGGACCTCATCTCAATTTCAAAAGAAGCTTCCTCAAAGATCACATAAGGTTCATTAATATCATTGTACTTAGTACAAGATGATTTATATCCAATACCATGAAATCCTTGATTTATGCAAACATGTATAGGTTCTATGATCCCTTGTTCATGAAGGCCCATTCCTTTTCCTTTGTATTTCATGATTTTACATAATTTGATGCCTTTAAGATATTCATTGAAACATAGAAAAAAGTAAGCCCTAAGATTTGACCCTCGAGTTTGAACAATTTTTCAAATGGTTTCTTTAAATGTATGGAATGGGAATGGAGATTTGAAGGATTTGGACAAGGTGTATGATTGACTTACAACTTGATAGGTGAGTCAATCAACCCTTAACCAAATTTGGAAATATCTTAATAATGAAATGCAATAATTTAATTGACCTAATGATACAAATAAGCACTCTTATGCAGAAATAGTAGATCTAAAATATCACAGAGGAAATCAAACACTAGAAACAAAAAGGGGAGGACACTGTGCACCTATCTTGCAAGTTTGAGCCTAAAAATGGAGGACATAGGTGCCCAAGGTGCCACTGTCATTGCAGGATAATTTTAGATTTTTTTTACAGTCCTATAGAGCATGAACAAAGCTTTCTTTCCCTAGTTGTCACAACTGCATCCCCGATAGTTTCCAAGATAAGTGAGTTTTTGTATGTTGTCAAGGTGTAGGGTTTTGAATGCAATAATGAATAAGGTGTCCTCAAGCTTCTTTTGATCCTCTTCAACCTAAAACCTGCACATTCACAAAGAGGGGAAAATGTTGTGCCATATAGGGGTCTGCCTCAATCAAACCCCATGTAAGTGTTCCCACTTCCACAATGGCAATGTTAATGATAAACCAATCATGGAAAGGAAGGAAATGATGAATGAACAAATTGTTACAACTCACCACCCTTCAATGGTTTCCTTGAAGGATTGAAGACATACACATCTCTTCATGAATCTTGGATCTTGCTAGATAGATTTTCTTGAATGCTTGAATACTTGAATGCTTGGAAACCTACGGTAATGTTAGCCTTCATAACACAACATGAATACACATAAAATTTGACATGATGTTAGGATATTGAATTGTTGTCATGAATCACTAATAATTATGCCCTTGAATGCTCTTGACAATAGTATTTTCTCTTGATGTTAACATCTTACTTGTTAATCATTCATCTTCAAATGATGCAATAACTAGGTATTCATAGGCATTTTTCTAATTTCTTGACAATTAGATCCCGATGGCCGACTTTAGACATTTGAATTTCAAAAAATATTTTTTTTCCTCTGACATATTTGAATTTGGAGCCAAAGTAGGGGGACATAGGCACCTAAGGCACCACTTTCCTAACCCTATTTTGCTAGGTGTACAATTTCGGGAGCAAAGTATTAAGTGAGATGTCACCTTTGACCTTTGCAAACTCGAGACCAGATTAAGAGGACAAGGGCGCCTAGGGTGCCCTTGTCCAGACCCACTTTTCCTGGATCTAAAAATCCAAGGGAAAATACGGAATAAATTATTAGGCTTTCCACTTGCAATGCATTGATAAATGTTAAAATGGGCCATGAAATGCATAATTTAGGAAAATAGGTGTTCAATTAGGTTGTATAACTTAAGGGGGCCAAAACCAAGTGTGAAATTGTTAAGGGTGACAATTTTCTACACTAAACTTAAACCCCCACTTTAGTGAGAGTATGAACTTACACTCAAACTCACACTAAAGTAGAGAAATATACATCAAGAGGGGTCCAATTATACAATTATTGAAGAGATGGGATGTCAAAGGATATAGGGGAAAGCTCGAACCCCCAAGATCTAAGATCTCATGGAAAACCAACATAGGCACAAAGGAACACACACATGTATGATATGATACAAGACAAGATACACAAATATACATGTCAGAAAACATGAAGCATACATGATGAAGACACATGACATGAACATAACACATATGGATGATGATGAAATGAAAACAAATACTATGTAGACATGATGTAAACACAAAAAAGACACATGGAAACACATAACAAAACATAAGGTTAGTACTAAAAGATTTGAGTTGATAAGGTAAAGAGACCTCAATCTTAAATTATCTCAAGTACCAAACATCATCCATTGAATGTGTTGTCAAAATAAAATGACACTCTCACAAGGATGTAAAATCACTTATGAAACATATGGTTCCATTGGAAATAAAGTTGTGTTATGCTAGGTGGCCATGTTAAAGGCGTTCATAACTCACACCATAGCAAAGTCCAATATTTTCTAGGTGAATCACAAACAAGAAGGCACATGGGCTAGTGAAGTCTGATATTCACTAGGTGAGCCCCCAAGACAAGGTAGCAAAAATGAGAAACACTTTAGGTTTAGTGAAGTCCTCTATTCACTAGGTGTGTACCCATAACAACCATATCAAGAGTTATACTCCTCGATAACTCTGATAAGGTGCCATAAAATGATCAATATGTTATGCCAATGCCACACTAAGTTCAACATCCATGAACAAAGTGAAGCCAAAAGTGCCAAACTCACCTCGAGGGGTGCATAAATGAAAGGAGGTGATTTACAAAAAAAGGGGGGCTTTTCTCAATACATGAAAGATCACACCTTAGGGAACATCACATGACATCACCATTAAGAGAGGATAAATCAAGGAATAAAAAGATCACACCTTAGGGAATACTAGCCATAGTATTACCACAAAGGAGAACATCATATGCCAAGAAAATTCACACACTTAGGGGATATCAAGCTCAATATCACCACAAAGGAGACACGCCACATGTATTAAAAGAAGGCCACACTTTGATTGATAAGGTCACACTTCCTAGGAGATGTATACTATCATTGCTAAGAAGGGACCATTTCTTATGTAAACAAAAATTAGGGGACTATATGCCCCCCTTAAAATGTCAACATACTTGATATGTTGGTATTTTAAGGAGAAAAGAGGGGAAGAGGGGGTCCTTGAAAGAATGCACACCTCCCAAAACTAGTTGTCCTTGCCCCCCAAGTGTAGAGACAAGGACAACCACACCAAAGACTATCATGTTGTTGCCATGAAGAATATGGTTGCACTTAAGATTGTACCACCATGAACGTTTGTTTGAACTGTTTGAATTCTTCATTCATTTGGGTTGTCTTTAGTATTGATGGATTGTGAAAAGTTCTATGAATCATTCATTTTCCTAATGGTAGTATGAAATGTTCAACTTTTTGTTATAATATTTTCATAAAGATAGAATATAGTCAATATGTAAAGTGTTGGGATAGATAATTATTTTGTGTCTAATGACTTATTGTCTTCTCTAATCATTTTGACTGGTGTTCCATATGTTTCATCATCATTATGATGGTTAAATTTAAAAGGTGACAGGTAGGTTTTTTTAATCATATAAGTGTTTAAATTTTGAATTATGTGTTTGGCCCTATAGAATTAAAAGTGCGGTAATGAATCATTATTCTTGTAATAGTTCTATTATAATTTAAAATGATAATAATCATTTACATATGTAATTATACATACATACATGTGTATGTGTGTGTGTGATATAAGCATTGTTAATACACATTTTTTTAAAAAGAGAGTTTAAAAAACTTGCATGAGTTGTTCAAAATAACAACTAAACTTTATTTCCTCTCAATAGGGCTTGAATCAAGGAAGGTGGAGTTGAGGATTGGTCATGTTAGAATATTTTCATTGATGTCAAAATATTGGTGTCATTGATGTTATGATGATTTGAGTAAATTTGAAGTAAAAATTAGTGCAAGGTTGGAAAATACAAAGCTGATTGAAGGAATCATTATTAAAAAAGATACGAGTCATCCACAAATGCCTAAAAGAATTGAGGATGAAAAGAAAACAAAGATATATATATATATGAGATAATTTCCCAAGATATTAAATGAAAGATGAGCAATTGGGAATTTAATGTTTAATATAAACAAATGTTTATAGTTGTCGACTCATTAATCCTCATTGAATTTATGAATTCAAAAGCATATAGAAGAAGGAAAAAAATTATTTAAGGAAGAGCACCGATTAGTTTAAGAGGCAACAATTCATATTAAAAGGTAGTGATTGTGTTTGAAAAAAGGGCAGATATTAATGTTGTGAAAAGCAATGACCATAATTACTTCATGGAGGCAATATTAATATTAAAGGAGGTAATGCTTCTTTAAAGAGGCAATTACATTTATTAAAGGAATAAAATCATGTACTAATGAGCAACGTTTAGTTTATGAAAAGGTAGCAATTCTTTTATGAAAAGGTAGCAATTCTTTATGGAGGGTAGTGATTCATTTAAGAAGCAACAATTATTATCAATTAAGATAGTCTTATGTTATCAAAAGGTAACGATCACTTCATAATTAAAGGTAATGCCTTTTTAGAGAGATGCATCTCATCGAAAGGATGTCTCTCTTCATAGAGACATAAGGTATAAAGAGTGAGTCGTGTGAGATGTGAGAAGAAAATAATAAGAGTATAAAAGAGAAGTGTGTAAAAATAAAGATATATCATATATACACCAACAGATTAGAGTGTAAAGAAAATAATATAAGATCATTCAAAGGCATGCATTAAGAGAAATAAAAAGGAGAAAGAAAAAATGTTCAAAAGTAGCAATTATTCTTAACAAAAAGACATATCCTTTTAAAGAATTATCTCTTTTCAAAGAGATGCAACTCTTCATTGAGATGTAAAAATATAAATAGAGTTTATGGAAAGTATGAGAGAGATGTGTGTGGAATAGAAAGTTATTCAAGAGAGAAGTGTGTAGAGGATAAAAATATATATTATTATGGATATGTGGGAAAAGACAAATTATTATTTAAGAAGAGTTGTGACTATTTGAAGGGTCGTTATCTTTGAAAGGATGAACTCTTAATGGAAATATGAAGATATAAAAGGGAATAAGAAATGTGTGAGGAGTGTGGAATAAATGTAATATCATACATCAAAATTTGTGAAGGGAAGTGTGTGAGACACAAAGATATATCATTCAAGAACAAGAAGAATTAAGAAGAAGAATATATGCAAATTTGTGTATGAAGATTAAAAAAGGAGAATATATGCAGATTTGTGTATGAATATTTAAGAAAGAGAATATATGCATATTTTATTGTGAATATTTTGAGGAGGAGAATATAAAAGGAGAGCATTAAAGGTCATTTGTAAAGAAGATTTATTCTCAAGAAGACAAGATTCCATTGAAGAGGTTGGTGCCTCATTTTGGGGAGGTTGGTGCTCCATGTTGACGAGGTTGGTGTCTCATATCAAAGAAATTGGTGTCTCTTGCTAAGTTGGTGTTGAGTTGTGGGGATTGGCGTCTCTAGTGGGTTGGTGCCTACAAATTCTACAAGTGGGGATTGTCTCCAATGGGTTGGTGCTCAAAAATTGTATGAGGGGATTGGTGTCTACTGTAGGTTGGTGCCTACAAAGATTGTAAGAGATTTTAATATCAAGCAATATTTTATTGTGATTTTCTCTCGTAAGGGTTTCCATGTAAATATTGTATTTTTCTTGTGTTGCATAATTGCTAGATCTTATGTGAATAATTTTGTGTGTTCTTCATGTGTTACATAACTGCTAGATCTTATGTGAATGATTTTGCGCAATTTTTTTTTTTGGTTGTTAGTTTGAAAAGTAAAGAATTGTCTTATATTAATTCACCCCCTCAATATAAGCATGTGCTCATCAATTCAATGCAAGGAAGATAAGGTGATGTGGGAGCATCCAATGGTGTAGGGGAAATCTCTCATCACCCAAGAAAATTGTTTACCTTATTTTCTTTTGTGGTTTTGAGTCTTATGATGACACTTAAGGGGTGTAAGACAATTAGATGTTTGAAAAGGTCAAAATCAATCACTTATTATTTTTAGTAAGTTAGTCTAAACAAACATGTAATAACCTAAAAATTTACCCCAAAGAGTGGAATTGTAAAATGCATTTGATGGAAAAAGAATCATCTCAACATACTGCACCATTTGGGAGATATTAAAGTTTTTGTCTTGGCAAATTTCTCCAATACAACTTCAAACTCAAATTTGAAACACTTAGAAACCTTAGAAAAACTAAAAAAATAGACAAAATGATCTTTAGATCATTTCAAATTTGCAGATCTCTTTGAGAGCTTTCCAACCATATATTATAATAGCAAATCAGACACCCAAGTCAAAGTTATGACTCTTGGAAGTTGTTCCACCAAAAAGTGAATTTCAATAAAATATCTTCCTAGGCGGGAAATTGAATGGTTGGACTTTTGGCGCCAAAACAAAAGGGGGGTTATACTCTCCAAAACATTCTAAGGCAGTCATTGATGTCAAATAAAAGGTGGAATGGAGGTTACAAGGAGTGACTCCATTAGTGTAGATTATGGCTCCAAACTATAAAGTTTTATTAGTGAGTTGTTTTTCTTCTAGTGAGACAAACCCATGTGTTTGTAGCATTGTAATTGTTGAATCTGTAATTTTATTTTCTAGAAGAAATTGAAAGCAAGTTATTTTTCTTCCTACATTTTTTGTGTTGATATTTATTGTTGTGTCATGTGTGAGTGTTGGGTGGAGTGACCCCTCATCAAGTGGTATCAAAGCAGAAGTTCGTGAGTGTGAACTAATTGGCGAACATGGGGCAATTTGCACTAGGACTTGTGGTTATAGATTTGTGAGGAGAAAAGTGATAAAAATGCCTCCACGAAAAAACGTGGTGGTGGAAGAAATATTGTTGCTCCAAAAGATGGTTTCAGAGCCTTGCAAAGGAAAATTCAAGCACTGCAAGAGGAGTTGTGTAGAGGGTTTGAGCTAAGAAGAGGAAATGAAAGTGAAGAAGAAAAGCGTGAAGAAGAACATGATGTAGTAGATCTTGAGCAAGTCAAATTATTTAAGGTCATCTCCAAGATTAGAAAAAATCCAAAGATTGATATTTCTACATTTTTTGGAAATCTTAACCCAAAATAGTAGATCGATTGGATTAATCATATGGAGTATATAATGGAATTTTTATATGAATTGTTAAAAAGAAATTAAATGTACTTTCAACTTGCTTTTGATATCTTAGCTCTGTCACTCTACACTGCAAGGCTAAGGAAAAGGGGCTAGTTGCTAAGGCCTTAGTGGCCCTTTGGAGATCAAAAGTGGTGGCCTCATAAGATCGCCTATGGAAAATGGCCAAATGATGCCCATAAATGCGAAGAAACCTCACAGTGCAAGTAATGGCATCATTCCACCACTTAATCCAACTCGTAGAATGGGTAGGTCTACATTCAAGATTCCATATAGTTTTGATGTGGGATAGTGTGGGTTGATGACTTAGCAAAGAAGTATTCAGAAAAAATTGAGGCTTACTGGCACAAAGCACCCCCACTTGCCATTCAATGCAGAAATGGATGGGAAAGTGTTCTAACAAGGTCACATCCACTAACAACATAATTAGAAGAGGGGGGCAGATAACAAAGGAGAAGAAAGATTGAGCATAGATCATAGCATGATCAAGACGCTTAAATATTTTGTCAGACCCAATTGAAAGTTGCTCCAGGTGTGCCATAAAGAATGAGAATGGCGACAACCAATATTGGGTCGAAGAGACCCAATTTATTGTGCATGCAAAACCATGCTTCTCTCTCGCCAACAACCCATCAAAAAGGAAAAGTACCCTCTTTGTCATACGTCATCTCAAACATATTAAAATCATCATAGAGGACCCAAGTGGCAACTAGCAGAGAATCAACAATCCAACACCAGAAAAGAGATTTTTCAACAACATCATTTGAGGCATAAACGTTCATAATCCCAAAGGAATTATTATCAATAATTAGAAGAACCCATACGAGTTAGTGCGTAGGGTCAGGCCCATGATCAACGATGCAATCATGTCAACGTGGACACAAACGAGTAGCCGCCCTGCCACACCTAACATCATGATCAATAGAAAACATTTTACGTGTTGGTCAAATAACTCAACAAGCAAAAGATAGCAAAAAACCAGTGACCATGGTGCAGCAGCACCTAGGAAACACTAGGCAATTAGGAAGTCTAGGATGAATTTTTGGTTTTGATGTGTTACCATGAAGGTCATGTTGACCATTGAGATAGAGTTAGAGGTTTAAGAGTATGTCTTGCTCAGTAGTGATCAGTAGGTTAAGGAGTGGAAAGGGTGGATGAGTTTAGAAACTCATTTTACTGATGAGTTTAAAAATTCATTTTACTAGAAATTGGCAACAAGTGCAAAATGGTGCATTTTGCAACTTTGCCACAATGTAACTGACATGTCCGACCAAGGGGAGGCATAACTACTCTTGTTAACCTATATAGGGTGTGCCTCGACCTGAGAGAAGGTTGGAAGCTTTTGCATTATTGGAAACTTATGAATACAAGAGAAGACAGTGATAAATTGGTGTAAATTTTTTGCTTTTTGTTTTTGCTTTGAATTGTGTGTTAATGGAGTGATCCTGACACTGTGTAACGTGTAGGAAGTAGTGCATTTATCTCCCAAGCATTGTGTGGAACATTAGGTAGCTAGTTTATTCGTTTCAAGCAATCTTGTGTAATTAGTTTGTTTCTTTTAGTTGCTGTTCTGACTGGCAGACTGTGAAAAATGGAGGTTTAGTTCACATTTCCACTATACCTAGTGTACGGGCTTTTGGGGATTGTGGCTAGACTCCATGATTGTAAATATGGTAGGGTTAGGAGTCTTTAGTAGTCAGGGTATCACTGTGAGAGTCTTCTCCTAGGCGAGCTAAGAAGAGTCCGGCTAGGGAAGACAAGAAGTGCAGAGCACTTGGGTTGCAGGGGTGTTCATCTCCTGGCAAAACACGGTGTGGAGAGGGAAAACATGAGCCTTGACAAGGTGTTGAATGCAGGAGGGAGCTCCATCTAACCGTCTGATGTTAGTAATCTCTAACAGTTGTAGGAAGGACAGGAAAATGGCTTGAAAAGACCTAATTATTGCCAAATTGTGGTTTAGGCCTGTGTACGGTCAGTTGAGGGTTAAGACCTTTAAAATCTTCAAGTGATAGGCATAAGGACCAAGAAGCCAAAGGAAATATTTTGTGTTCTTTGGGAAAGTTAGGAGAGACAACCTGTTTTCTCGAAGGTGGAGACCTAATTGGGGCTCCTAGGCTAGTAGCCTTTTTAACCCTAAATGAGGGTTTGGTGGAAGCGATGAAAAGATGGAGTTAGGTGGAACTTTATGAGCCTTAGCAAGGTGGAATGAAGTCAGTAGAAGCATCTCCACACCCTTACAAAACTAAGCTTTAGTTCTTGGGGAATGTTAGTCTTTAGGGTAGATTAAGGGCTAAGGAAGAGTTAGAGATATTGCACCAAGATTGACTTGGTAGGTTGAATTGTGATGGTAGTGGGGTTGGCCAGGAGAACCAGGGGTACCTAAACATGAAGAAGGTCCTAAAGGTTAAGGTGGTGAAGTAAGACACCAAGGAGGTCTTGCAAGTAAGACCCAGAGCAGGAATCAGTGAGTGATTCCTCCAACCCCTCCCTATCAGACCACTTCCTAAGGCACAAAACATCAATGCTAGCATGCTTCTGAAGAGCATCCCTGACAGAATACTTCCTAAAGAGGTCTGTCAAACCTCGCACATTCTAGGAGAGAAAATTCATGTATGAGACTTGATCATGTCATTGGAGTCTGGCTCTTCCAAACAGGACAAGCGATTTTGCAAAAACTCTAGTGGCACTGAACCCAGTTGAAGCAAAGGAGAGGAAAACCTTTGTTTTTCTTAAACAAATTCGCCCTATTCAAGAGGCATGGAAGGGTTGCGCAATCTCCTATGAGTTCCCGTGACGAGAGGAGAAGCAGTTGGTTGAGATGTCATCATAGAAGCTGGTTGAGGTGTTGCAGAGGGCCTTGGCCAAACTGGGATAGCATTAGCAGCGTTATGAGCTTATTTCCCTTTCTCAAAAGGGTTTGAAATTTCAGCCAAAGGCTCAGGGACCTTGAAGTCATCCTTGGGCCATTGGACTTGTTCTTCCAGCTTGTGATTGTTGTCCATTTGTCTTTTGATTTGGAGGTTGGGGCTTTAGCCAAGTTGGGCTTTTCAGACTCTTGTGGCGGGGATTGAGTGCGAGGGGCCACAAGGGGGCAATCTTTGATCTTGTGATCAACAAATTAGCACCGATAACAAGTATTTGGCGGATTAAAATAAAAGACCTTCTCAGTATGCTAGAAATTGCCAATTTGAATATCTATGGACTCTTTCAAATCTTTCGAAAGGTCCACTTCAACACAGACTCGCTTTTGAGGGTGATCTTGAAAGAACTAGTTAGGTTCTACACAAATAACTTTCCCCAAAAATGAAGCTATATGGTGCAAAAAATGCAAACAAGGCAAGGGCAAGCCAAGAAACTCAATGCAAACTGGAACCCATAATTTCCTATCCGTAGAGATAGAGAAATATCGAGTCCAAGGTTGAGAAACCAACAAAGAGGACCAGACATCACAAGGACCATGGTTTAGGATTGTTTGAGCATGATTAACTTCCACAAAACGAAAAAGAATAAAACCTTTAATCAATTTTTGGACCATATCAAGGCGGACCCCATGAGGGACCCAACCTTTTAGCACACTTTCAAAGGGAGTCCTCCCACCAAAGTAACCTACAAGAGTATGTTGCTCTAACTATTGACATGCAGTATCAAATTCCGGTATGGGAAGCACTACATCTGCAAGAGAATCAAAATACTCACCTCCTAAAACACCTTCGGAATAAATTTTTGGGGTCGCTTGTTCAGAGGAGCAGCCATTATGTAGAGACATCAAACTGCCAACACCAACAAGAATTATTGGGTTGGAGTCAACCAAAGGCATAATAAAACAACAAAAAGTCGTAGTAAATGTGATCGTATGAAGAGAGGAAAAGTCCTACGCCTAAGACACGTATGACGAAAAGAAAGCCAAGGATGACCGCAAAAACAAGAAACCCTAGCAAAGTTCAATCCTTAAATTTTGCCAATACTCTCCCCGTATACCAAAAGTCTTATATATATATATATGAGTAAAGTTGAGTTTTGGAAAGTGTCCAAATCTTTTAACAATTTTAAAACAACTAATATAGAAGATCAAATAGACAACAACTTAGAAACTAAATAAGCAAGACATGAAACAAAATTGCAACAATATTCAAAGCAAATTGCAAACACAAAATAAAAGCAAAGATCCTCTCCCAAACACCCATGCCAATAACTTTTGATTGTGGGTCTAAAACTTAATTCCAAAATATTCTAGCTACAATCAACAACATTAATCATTTCTCTAATACACTTTGTATTTTATCTTCCTCTCATCAAATCCATTTCATTAATAAATATAATATTATAATCTAGTTAAATTGTAATTTTATATCTACATATATTAGTTCTAACTTTTTATTTCTAAACTATAGTAAACAAGCTGTTACTAAAATATATTTAAATTAAAAAAAGTGACCAGATGGCAGATCTGGCATAAGCACAACATAATACAATTAGTCCAGACAAAATGACCATAGAAAAATATAAATATTGGAGTTAAACAACCATCAAGAAATGCTCTCCCCATCATTTTCAAGCATTGAAATGATTGTGAGCCAAATATCACGTTTCCTCTTGGCCAAACATCTTTCCATTACCTTCCAGCATTCCTTTCCTTTCTCTTTTTCCCATTCTCCACCTCCAACTTTTTTTTCAGACGAGCATGTTTCCTGGGAACAGTTCAGTGTGCCATGGTATCATAAAACAGGGCTAACGAATAACCCATCAATATATTATAGGCAGTGATGGACACTGCATACTGTAGATCTGATTTTATTAAGTCAACAGTATGGTCTAGATCTCGAAAATCTTAGAAAACAACTCTTTTTTTGAAACTAAAATTAAACCTGTTGCTTTATTTTTCACTCCAGGTCTGATATGGTGCACCTTGTTATAGTGCAAGCCTATGTTTAAATAGTGTTTTACATGGCATCACCAATAATCCCCGCATGAACATTGTCCTTGTTTGAAATGATGGAACCGGTTGGCATCTCTCACAACAATTTGCCTTCCAGCAATCATGGAGATAAACTTAGTTGCAGTATGGCAGTCAACACATACTCGAAGGTTCTTGACAACTCTAATAGTTGTTCCAGGGGTCATGTTTAACAATCCAAATGCAATAGCCAACTTCTCACTGTGGTGGCTGAGGAAAAATTCTTTATCCTCCTCCTCCACATCGTTTAGTGCATGTCTTGAATCTGGTAAATACCCTGCTTCCTTCATCTCCCAACACAATTTCGCCAACTTAGCATAGATTTCCTCAGTCTGTGGATGTGATCTATCCCCTACAGAAAAAACATGTACCGTTTTATGGCCTTCAATCCAACTACATCCAGGTATCTTTGTAATTCCTCTATCTTTCATCAATCTCCTTACCATTAGAACCTCACTCCTCCTGCCCACTTCTGCATAGATGTTTGACAGAAGAACATAAGTTGCACCTTTTTTAGGATCCAGATCAAGAAGAAGAGTTGCTGTAAATACTCCTAACGATATATTCTTATGTGTTCTACAGGCACCAAGAAAACATGTCCACACAACCATCATAGGTTTAACTGGCATTTTGATGATAAATTTTAGAGTTTCCTCAAGATAGCCAGCACGGCCAAGAAGGTCAACCATGCACACATAATGGTCAATCGTAGGCGTAATGCAATAACTATAAGAGTCACTCACACAACTGAAGTATTTACATCCTTCATCCACTAAACCTGCATGACTGCATGCTAATAAAAGACATGCAAAGCTTGCATGATCAGGGTAGATTCCAGAGTGGCTCATTAGTTTAAAGAGATTGATAGCATCCTTGCATAAGCCATTTTGTGCATATCCTGCAATCATAGCATTCCATGAGATCACATTTCTCTGAGGCATTTTGTCAAACAGCTTGCGTGCCATATGTATGCTTCCACATTTTGCATACATGTCTACCAGGGCACTTGCAACTACAACATCAGACAAAAAACCACATTCAATTATTCGTTGATGGATATACTTGCCCTGTTCGAAAGCTCCCATTTTAGCACAGGCTGGGAGGACGCTCACAAAGGTTGTGGAGTCTGGTTCGACACCGGCCAATTGCATTTGCTCAAATATTTCCAAGGCCTTCTCAACAAACCCATTTTGTGCGTATCCTGCAATCATTGCATTCCACGAGACTACATTTTTATGATGCATTTTGTCGAACAGTCCACATGCCGTGTGTATGCTTCCGCACTTTGCGTACATGTCTACCAGAGCGCTTGCAACTACAACATCCGACAGAAATCCATTTTCAATTATGCTTTGATGGATGCCTATGCCCTGCTCTAAAGCTCCCATTTTGGCACAGGCTGGAAGTATGCTGGCAAAGGTTGTGGAAACTGGCTTTACCCCTGCCAGTTGCATTTCCTTAAATATTTTCAAAGCCTTTCCAACAAATCCATATTTTGCACATCCTGCAATCATTGCATTCCATGAGATCACATCTCTTTGAGGCATGGCTTTGAAAAGCTTTAAAGCCTCGTCAAGATTCCCATTTTGTGCGTATCCCGCAATCATAGCAGTGCATGAGACTATATTTTTTCGAGTCGTACTGTCGAACAGTTCACGTGCCTCGGCAATGCTTCCACACTTTGCATACATGTCCATTAGGGCATTTGCAACTAGGACATCCGACAAAAATCCACATTCAATTATGCTTTGATGGATATCCATTCCCTGTTGCAAAGCTCCCATTTTGGCACAGGCTGAGAGGATGTTAGCAAAGGTTGTGGAATCTGGCTTTACACCTGCCAATTGCATTTGGTTAAAAGTTTCCAGGGCTTTTTCAATACACCCATTTTGTGCATACCCTGCAATCATCGCATTCCAGGAGACCACATTTCTTTGAGGTATTTTCTCAAACAGTTGGCCTGCTATTCGTATACTTCCACATTTTGAATACATGTCTACCAGCGCACTCGAAACTAAAACATTTGACAAAAATCCACTTGCAATTATGTTTTTATGAATGTTCATGCCCTGTTCTAAATTTCCCATTTTGGCACAGGCTGGGAGGATGCTGGCAAAGGTTGTGGAGGCTGGCTTTTCACCTGCCAATTGCATTTGCTTAAATGTTTCCAAAGCCTTTTCAACAAATCCATTTTGTGCATATCCTGCAATCATCGCATTCCATGAGACCACATCTCTTTGAGGCATTTCTCTAAATAGCCTTAAAGCCTCGTCAAGAACCCCATTTTGTGCATATCCTGCTACCATTACAGTCCACAAGACCACATTTTTATGAGGCATTTTGTCAAACAGTACACGTGCTTTAACCAGGCTCCCACATTTTGCATACATGTCCACCAGTGCACTTGCAACTACATCTGACAAAACTCCTTTTTCCATTATGCTTTGGTGGATGTACATACCCTGTTTCAAAGCTCTCATTTTGGCACAGGCTGGGAGTATGCTGGCGAAGGTGAACTGGTTGGGTTTGGTACCCGTTCGTTGCATTTGGTGAAACAGTTTCAATGCCTCGTGAGGAAAGCCATGTCTTCTGTAAGCTACAATTACGATATTCCATGAGAAGACATCTGGTTTGGATAATCTGTCAAACAGTTGACGAGCCTCTACCAAACTTCCGCACTTGAGATACATGTTGAGAAGCTTATTTTGAAAAAATGTGGCTGTGGCAGATGCAAATTTCCTGCAAGTGATGTGGGAGCGGATTTGCCTACCCTCCACAATATGGGAAATATGCATTGTTATTCAATTTAACTGTCACTATTTATGTTCCCCAAAGAGATTTTATGGCCATTTATTTATTTCTGTGAATGTGAATGGCGGATGTTTACGATGAAATGCAGCGAAACAAGCCCTATGATACAAAATCACGCCAGTTTTAAGGGTAAAGAGGCATTGAAGGCAGCAGCGAGCAGGGAAAGTGAAGTCCAGCATGAGCAAACGCTGTGGAAAATATCTCATCCTTTGTTTTTTATGGGTATTGTATTCACACAATTCGTGTTCGTTATTTGATTAAGTTTGGAGTATTTAATGGCGAAGAATTCCACAATGCTCCACTGAACAGAATTAGTTAAACTAGCAATTGCACTTTGGTCTGCAATAGGTACACCCAACGATGAGTTCAATTGGTGCAATTAAAGTCTTCCGAATTGTTCATCGCCTCTTTCTTATTTTCTCTTTTACCCCATCCTCCCTTCCATCCTTCTATCTTTCTCTCTCTCCACTTTCTTATAAATAAAGAGTGATTGAGTATATGTGTTAGGTGTCATGATTTAGATATGCATTCATAATGTGTTAGACTATTTGATCACACTTTAAGTAGTGTAGGCTTGACTTCTTTTTATTTACTTGCCTAAAAAATGATGAGCAAAGTCCTTAGTGTATGACATTCCAAGCATGCAAGCATATGAGGATATCCAAATGAAGATGTGTGGACAATTAGCAAGTTATCAACAAGTATTGAAAACACTAAGGGAGACATCAAATAATGTTGCTCAAATCCACAAGATATTTATGCATTGATGATGCTTCTAGATATAGAGAAAAACAACATGGAGAAGCACAAAAAGTTCATTGCAAATATAGTAGGAGATGATGCAAGAGTGTCATCATTCAATTTGTCACCTTAATTTGTCCTCTTTTGATTAAAATATGTTTTTAGGTATGAATAGATTAGATCAAGTGGTTCTAGGGTCAAATTGAACACTAATGGTGATCTCAAGGTAATTTGGGAGTCACAAGAGGAGTTTTTATGGTTTGTGGGGAAAGTGTCTTCAATATATGAGGTTCAATCGATAAGTAAAATAGAAGAGTGCAAAAAAATCAAGTGGAAATGGATTATGGAAGTGAAGTGAGAGCGATATTTTCTTACATATTGAATTCGTGCAAAGAGGAAATGGTGGAAATGAAAGCAATGGATGGAGGGAGAGTTTGTAAAAAAAAATACACTAAAATGGAT
>VDFB02108045.1:0-14789 GCA_007258455.2 Sequoia sempervirens
CCCCTCTTAAAAGTGAATTTCATTAAAATTTCTTCCTAGGCTAGAAATCAAATGATGAGACTTTTGGTGCCAAAACAAAGGGAAATTTTCACTTTTTAGAGCATTGAAAGTGGGTTATTTTTTTCCTTGCATCTTTTGCATTGGTATCTATTATTGTATTTTGTGGGGTTTGGGCGGTGTAGCTCTCATCAATGTTTCTAGTTTAAGAACTTATGAACTTGCTGCCAAGCCTTCCAAGTGAATTAGAAAAGAAATGGTGCTTTTATTCAAAATAAAATTCATTCATTAGAATAATAATGCAAAGGGCCATATAAAAATATTAAATATAATACTAAAATAACATCTAAAGTACTATCAATGAATGCATACTATAAATGAGGACTCAAAACTAAAACTATAGACACATAAGTAAAAAAAGATAGAACAAATTAAAGGTACTACAAAAGTGCTTCAATATTTTATTTTCATAAAAATACTACATGTTTTTTGGTCACTACTTATCTACAACATCCTTTACATCACCCTAGCTTTACATATGTTTAAACGAGGCTTGCGGGATTTAGGTACACACAATATTAACATGTGACCATGTGTATGGAAGACATCCTAAATTATAGTCATGAAAGAATTATGTCATATAGAAATAGGGGATGAAATTCCTCAAATGAGAAAAATGAAGTAGAAATAGCTATCACAAACTTATGAAAGTTCTAACATTGAAATATGACAAGCTTGTTACTATCACATTACTCACTAGGACAACATCAACTCCAATATGAAAGAAGGATTGTGTAAAATGAAGAGTGTTAAATAATAACATAAATGTGAGAAGTCTTTTGGAAAAATACATATGAACCATAAGATAAAATATAAATTGTATGACATCCAAAATGAAAATAGATTCTTTGAGTTTGGTTTCTAGGAAAAAATTGCCTAACATAGCCCATATACTTTTGTCATGTATTTGGCTAGTTAGTTTTAAATTTTACACAAATTACAATAATGGTGAGTGATGGGGTGAATTCATGACAAAGAGGAGGTATAATTTAAGGGTATGTGCAAGATCATGATGGGCCAAAAAGTGGCAATATGATGGGTATTTGTAGGGAATGTGGCTAACAAATTTTTTTTTACCCAAAATTAATGAAATGAAAAGGGTTTTTAAAGGAGATTCTTAGCTTTATACCAATATAAATTATTCTTTACTTTAAATTTAATAAATAATTATTATTCATTTTCTATTTGAATTACACCTAAAAGCCTGATTGATAGGCTAATTGAAAAGCATCTATAGCTTTCAAACAGTATCACATTTTTTGAATCTGAAATATGTGTCACATTTTATGCTTCATATACTATAGGATTAAAAAAAAAATTGAATTTCATGAATTTTTGACCAAGTTAGGGTGGTTAGAAGTACAATTTTTTATATTTTTTAAAAATTGTAATGAAAAAATCATAATTTATTATTTACTTGGAAAAAAATTACAAAAAATATGCATCACATTAGGACATAGGAGTCCCTCTTATATCTAAAATCTTATAAAAATTTTTATCATTTTATTGTGGTTAGGAATTGGTTAGATAGACACCTACTTATTTTTTCCACGAAATTTAAGTACCTACTTGCATTGAAATTTTAAATTTTCACCAAATAGATTTAAAATAAAAAATAAACCTATTAGTTTAGAAACTAAATTCAATTTTCTACAAATTCTATTGTTACATATTTTTGAAATAATATAGATAACTTATTCAAATTTTTACATGAAGTTTCCTAACTCTAATGTTTTTGAATTTTTTGCCACTTAAGGGCCTATTTTTTCCATGATGATCCTGCACATACCCTTAACTAAAATTACCAACTATGAGTAGTCAACAAAATTTTTTAATATAAAGAGCATGTGAATAAAAAAAATATGACAACTAAACATTCAATCCGAGAGAGTGCATGAGGGATGGGGATTTGAAGATGGATGTAGTAAAGGAAAAATAAAGATGTAAGGGAGTTAAATTAGTTGTTTGGTGTGTTTTGATCATTCACCAACTATAGGATGTCACATATTTTTAAGGTGGGCTCATTTACAACCTTCCATCTACATGCACGGTCAAGAATTTTCATGGTTCCTTAATACAATTATAATATCTATTTGGTTCTATCTTATTAGGTCATCTAGCAAAAAACATCTTTATATAGCTCCTCCTACCCATGTGCTCACAATTTTCTAGTAGATCACAATTCAATCTTTTGAGTAACAATATTAATTTTCAATGTTTCAAAATGTATAATAATAATTTTATCTGTTAATTAATGAAAAAATAGGAAATATTTTATTTCTAGTACCCAAAAATGGTATGGTCATAACTCCTATCCTACTTATCAAAAAATAAAAGTTGTTGGATGTGTAATAAATAATTGAAAAATAACTAATTAGAGTTTTTAAGAAGTATTTTCTCAAGACGAAACATCTCTTGAACAATGTGATGACCAAAACTTTTGAGGGGCATCAAAAATATAAATTACACAGATGTAAGAAATACACTTTTTTTATAATATTTCCACCATTTAACCATGCAAATTCATTGCAAATGCTCATAAAAAAGTTTTGTATTATAATACATCTTTAAATGAGTTGAAAATACTCAGATAGAGCACCAAATTGTGAATTCAATCATAACAAGATATGACACATGTAAGAGCATCTTACATTTTTAGGAAGGGAGACTATGACTCACATAGATGTTAATTTTGGGCCAATTTTGGTGCCTTTTTTAGCTCATTATTTGACTCATGGTTTTAGCTTTACTTATTTATTCATTCCTGAGGATGGAGTAGTGTATGAGTGTATGATTTAATTGTAGGTACTGTCATGTTAAAAATTACTCCAAAATATGAATCTTATTGATACTCCTATAAAGGCATAGATTGAGATTTATATTTTAACCACTTAGTTGTTAAATAATATAACTAATTTATCTCTAAAGTGTGGGTTTTTTTCCTAAAATAAATATTCTAACATAAATCATCTTGTCATTGTATAATTTATTTGTGTACTTTATTTTTGTAACTATAAGATCTTTTATTTTGTACATATCTCCCATTAATATTTAATGTAGGAATTGTTTATGAAATATTGCTTCATTTAATCTAGCATAATATATAATATTCTTGAATCCTAGTGTTATAAATAATGGATTTTGTAATAAAATTGGATTCAGTGGGAGCTTCTTACAAAAAAAATTAATAGGAAAACTGGCAAAAAAATCAATGATAGTGTGACCAAGGATTATTAGTATGGGTCGATTATGCTTGATAAACACTAGTAGAATTTGGAAAATAAATGACTACGTGACTAAAAATTTTAGTCAGGTGACTAAAAATTTTAGTCACATGACTAACACTAGTAGAATTTAGAAAATAAATGACTAATTTGGTCATTTATAAGTGACTAATTTGGTCATCAGGTAAAATCACAACTAAATGACTAAATAAATGACTAATATCAGACAAATAAAAATGGCTAAATAAATGAATAAATAATTGACTAAATTAATGACTAAATAAATGAATATTACTCTATTCTTTTTTCTTTCGAATTTGATCATAATCCATAGAGCTTAAGCCCCCCTCATGGGACCCCTACCTAAGCAGGCCATTTAGCTGCCTAGGTTGCTTGATGCACCAAAAATACCTATTGCATGGAAGGCATTGGCTCTCGGTGCAATCTTAAGGCCTTCACATATTTTATAAAAAAAAATTAACATTTACATTCTTTAACTTTTATTACTCATAATGTTAATGAATCATTAATGTTTTTAACTATGATTTGAAGCCAATTTGATTTTCCTGTTGTGTTAGCATGTCAAATGTATCAAAGAGCAATTGTGGTCAACTTCACTAATAAAATATGATTTAAACAATCTAATTGTATTTTGAGGGCTATCTTTCATTTCAAAACACAAATAAAAATGACTAAATAATTAGTCACACATAAAAATTAGACAATATGACATTAAAATGGTTAATTAAAAAAATTGAATATAATTATAATAGAATATGATATTATATAATATTATATTATTATTATATATAATATATTATATAATAATATAATATAATTGTTATATTATATAATATTATAATATAAATGTAATATTATAATATATTTAAAAGTGATAGATTTAATTTTGAAATCAAAATCAAATGAAGTAAAGAAATGAAGTAAAGAAGCAAGAAAGTGGGCGATGGTATTTGATTTTTCTAATAAAAATAATAAAAAGGTATCTATTTTCTTTAATACAATGTGAAAAATCAACCATTCAGCCTAGGGTAATGAAAAAACCCTAAATCAAAAAGAAACCAAGCCCTAATCCCATTTCATTTTTCACTTGTAGTTTTGGAGAAGAAACTCATTCCATTTTTCACTTGTATTTTTGGAGAAAACTCATGCCTAGGTAGGGTTTGAGAGTGGAATGGTGACTCATTCTATTGTTTCTGATGATTTTCCTAAAAAAAAATCTTGTAGAGGTAAGTCTTTGGTTTTGAAACTAAAAAGTATTCTCCATTTTGAAGCATTTTATTGAGCTCACTTGGTCATGACTGAGTATTTTCTATTGTATTTCCTTTTCTTACCATTTGTTTATATCTCTCCTCTTTGTTTAACCACCATTGGAGTATCTTTGAGGCTCATTTTTGAAGACTTTGGAGGGCGTCTCCTTTACAACAATCTTGTGTAATTTTTTTTTTTCTTATCTCTTAAATTTCTATGAGAATAGGCTCAATTAGAGCTCAGTACAGGCAATATGATAAAAACCCTTGTATCTCCCTGCTCAAATCTTGATGGGTTACTTTCTTTCTGTAGAAAATGTAAAACTTTGCACTCTCAACTTACTATTTTCATTATTTTGAGAGTTTTTTGTGTTCTAATGGTTGTGACCTTCATAGCATTCTGGGTATTTTTCTTTCTATTCATTTTCTCTTCCTCATGGGTGTATGGTAGAGACTCAATACTCAATAAAACAAACTTTTGTATACTTGACCTTTCCACAAAGGAAACTCCAAAAATTATATAAATGGCATGCCCTAAAATTTTTTCTTTAATTTTCTTTTATGCTTTTCATCCAAGTAAAGTGTCTGATTGTGAATGGGATGAATGACAGATTGGATAGGAGAAGCCAAAGTGTGTCTGAATTCCCAGAGAGCACCTTCACAACTAAGAGAATTATTATATTTATTGTAAATCTTGATTTTAATAGAGGGATTTGTTTCAACTTCTTTCCACTTAATATCACACCTTTTTGCATTTCCTGAAATCTCTGGCCTATTTTCATTCATTTTCAGATTTTGTTCTTGAAGTAGATTTTGTAAATAATCTAAGCTTGTATTCTTGAACCCATTTTATTCTCACAATGCTTTCAATAATTTATTTTGAGCACATTCACAGTGTCATAGTGTATCTTCCATTCATGGTTGCAGTCACTACTGATAATATGCATTTAAGTTTTTTTGAAGGTTTTAGTTTTGCTTAAATAATTTTATTACTAACATAGTTTTTTGGAAGCAATCTTTTTTTTTTAGTTTTTCTTTTTCATTAGAAAAGAAAAATTAAAAAAGAAAGGTTGTTTTTATATCTAAATTAGTAATTGTTAAATTAGAAATTAGAATTTAATTTAAATTTAGAATGAAATTTATGTTTTTAGTTTTTCTTAAATAATTTTATTACAATAGAATTTTAGTTATCAAGAGATATTCTAATATTTTTTTTAGTTTTTCTTAAATAATTTTACTAGCTTGGTTTTTTTGAAGCAATCTTTCATTTTTAGTTTTTTTTTTCATTAGAAAAGAAAAACTAAAAAAGAAAGGTTGCTTTAATATCTAAATTAGTAATTGTTAAATTAGAAATTAGAATTTAATTTAAATTGAGAATGAAATTTAAGTTTTTAGTTTTTCTTAAATAATTTTATTACAATAGAATTTTAGTTATAAAGAGACATTCTAATAATTTTTTAGTTTTTTTAAAATAATTTTATTACTAGCTTAGCTTTTTTGAAGCAATCTTTTTTTTTAGTTTTTCTTTTTCATTAGAAAAGAAAAACTAAAAAAGAAAGGTTGCTTTTATATCTAAATTAGTAATTGTTAAATTAGAAATTAGAATTTAATTTAAATTTAGAATGAAATTTAAGTTTTCAAGATATTGTGGTGATTTGATTTAAAGAATAATACAATAATTGAATACAAAATAGAAAAAGTAGAGATTATTTCTTTTGCAAATACATTTCTTTTGCAATATCACTAATTCTATGAATTTTTTATTTATTAGACTTACTTTGATAATCTAGTAATATATTTAAGATATTACTTTGATATTTATTCTTTTGCAAATGCATTTCTTTTGCAATATCATTAATTCTATGCATTTTTATTTATTAGACTTACTCTAATGCTTATGGGTATTTGCATTTAAGATATTCATTGTTTATAGCTATTTAGTAATATGTTTATGGATAGTACATAGCAAGGAGATATTGCTCTGATAAGCTAGTAATATTTAAGATATTACTTTGATATTAATTCTTTTGCAAATGCATTTCTTTTGTAATATCATTAATTCTATGCATTTTTATTTATTAGACTTACTCTAATGCTTATGGGTATCTGCTTTTAAGATATTCATTGTTTATGCTACCTAATTTAATATGTTTAATTTTTTATTGTGGATAGGTACAGAGCAAGGAGAAAATGCAAAACCAGTGCCTTATTGGATGCATTTACTGCCCATCTCATGTGCAATAGTGGCATCACTGAAGACATACATTCACACCATTTAGTTTTAATTTTTTTCAATTTTAAAAGTATAATAAATTAGCAGTTTGCATACTGCAAAAGATTTTGTATTCAAAACTCTATATATAGAGTTCTTTGTAACATATTTTATATACAGTTTGAATATATAGAGAATTATTTTCCAATGTTGTTTCAATCCCAAATTTGTTGAAGTTTTAATAATATAAGAGCTTTAAATTTTTATATTATTCAATCACAATAGAATTTTCTCTTGGGTTGCAATTTCATAGACAAGTTATTGTAATAGCATTCTCCAAACATAAGCATTTGCATACACATCTAAAAGCAGTAGTTCATAAATGACTAAATAAATGACTATAATGACTACCATGACTAAATAAATGACCAGTTAACAATAATCAATGACTAAATTAATGACTAAATATATGAATAAATCAATGACTAAATATATGAATAAATTAATGAGTAAATATATGACTAAATAAATCACTACCATGACTAAATAAATGACCAATTACCAATGATCAATGACTAAAATAGTTTAGTCATAAATTTGATCATGTTATAAATGAGAGCAATAAACTACTAATGGTCATGTGACCAAAATTTGTCATTTATATAAAATTTTTAGTAGTTTATTTAAATATATTGTTGTTTTGTACTAGTGAAATAAATAATTGAAGCATAACAAAGCCACCTAACACTCGGTGATCACAGAGTGAATGGCTAGCATTGTTCTCGTTTTTTGAGCTAGGGCCTGGCCCTAAATGCTTTTCCTCCTTTACTGTCTCTGTGGGGAGGGGGTGTTGCTGTGTCTAGGGGGGCATTTCTTCTAGGTGTTTTGGGGGGTGGATTGGGGGGCGTTCGGTGGCTGGGGGTCTCCTTCTGCCCGTGGCCATCCGCCTTTTCTTTTCTCTGGTGTTTAGTGCGCGCGGCCAGGCATTTGGTCGTGGTTGGGGTGAGTAGGGAGTCAGTTTTGCTTGCTTGGTGGAAGGTGGGGTTTGGTGTAGGGTGTGGTGCTTTGCCTCGAGTTGGAGTTGGTTTGATGTGGGGTTTTGCTAGGGGGACAGTGGTGTGCTTTCAGCTGTAGGGTGTGGGTTTGGGTTGTGCCTCTTCCTTTCCTCAATGGAGTTAGGGGAGCCTTCGGGGGAGGGACCCAAGTTGGATTTCCGTACCGCTCTTGGCTCGAATCCCTTACCTTCGGGGGCCCGTCTCCATGATAATATTTTATTTTCTCAGAATCTGGAGAAGAATAACATTGGTTTGTCAGGAGGGTTTCGTGTTCCCAAGATTAACGGTTGCCTTGAAAGGTGTAAAGAGAGGCCGAATGTGGTGATCCCGATGGGGATGCTCGCTGAAGATATTGAATACTACTCACGACATTCGTTGTACTGCAAATTTTTGGGTTTGAAAATTTCATTGCAATTTTTGGAGTCCTGGGCCAGGAGGACTTGGATGCCAGTAGGTGAGATGGAGATTCGGCTCCTCGCCAATAACTATTTCATGGTCACGTTTGATTGCATGGCAGATAGGATCAAGGTTTTTGAAGGAGGCCCTTATTTTTACAACCAGGTGGGCTTGTTCATTAAGCCATGGCACGCTGGTTTCAATCCGGCGGAGGAACTTCCAAATCAAGTTCCTGTTTGGGTTCGTCTTCCAAGGCTCCCTGTGGAATGTTGGCGCGAGGATGTGTTGCATTTATTAGCTTCGAAGTTGGGGAAACCTGTGGGCTCGTCACAACATACACAATTCAAAAAGGTAATGACTTTTGCCCGATTCTGTGTAGAAATTGACTTAAGTAAGCCACTGCCAGACTCTTTGGAAGTGAGTGCAGGAGATTATTCATGGGTGCAGCAGCTTGACTATGAAACATTACCTTTCCGTTGTCGTTTCTGTCATGAGTACGGTCACCTCCGGCGCAGGTGTCCAAAGGCCAAGCCTTTGGAGGCTCAATCTCCTCTGCCTTCAAATAATGCACCCAGAGGGGATAAGGGCAAGGATACCTTTCAGGGTTTTGGTAGTAGGGAAGATGGTTTCACTACTGTTACAGGAAAAAACAGAAATAAAGGTCAAAAAAGGTCTATGAAGGATAGGCAGGAGGAGGATACATTCAACAGATTTGAGGTGTTGGAAGAGCTCAGTCAACAGGAGGTGAACCCAGGATTTCTTGATCTTGATCATGGGACTCTGGATATAGATCAGCATGGCCCTTCGGTGGAGGAAATGATTACTTCTCAACAAGAGGGGGTTACGGGAGTGCAATGCATAGAGGAGGACAGGAATGATCCTGGACAGGCAAAGCTCAATTCAGAGGTGCTTATGGTTCCGCATGGTGATGGGCCTTCAGACATAGGAACATTTCAGCAGTTGGGGGTCCAAGTTGCGTCAGGTGGTAGTGCTGAGGCAGGGAAAGTTTGTGCAGATAAGGCTCACCTCTTGCAGAAGGCAAATTCGGAGGCGGGGAAGAAGATTTTGAAGTTGTCCTCTCAGTTGGGTATTTTGCAAAAAGATCTCAAAAAGGGGGGGTCAGAAAAAACCTCCAAGCTGGGTAGGAAGAAGGATGTGGAAAAGATTAAGATGATTGGGGAGACTTTGGTGGAATCAGGGTCAGTCAAGACTCTTGATTCGCATTTCTCTTCTCCCTTGAAATGATAGTTCTTTCTTGGAATGTACGGGGCTTGAACAGTGGCCCTAGACAAAAAGCTGTTCGGGATTTGATTAAGCTTCATGCACCTGATGTTCTTTTTCTCCAGGAGACCAAGCTCTCTGTGGAAGGTATGATGGACTTAGCTCCTAAGTTATGGAGGAATGGTGATTGCCAATGCACTGGGGCTCAGGGGGCTTCTGGTGGGGTGGCGTGCTTTTGGAATCGGCGAAAGATTTGCCCCCAGTGGTGGGGGTCTTTTAAATCCTCCCTTTCCATGGTGGCTTCTTGTTTTGTTTCTGGGGAAACTATTCTCCTCTCCAATGTGTATGCGCCGGTGGAGTTGCAGGGTAAGCACATTTTGTGGGCCAACATTCGTTTAGTTCGTAGCCTTTTCCCTTACCATCCTTGGATTATTGGAGGTGATTTTAATGCTATCACGGAGCTTGCGGAGAAGCGGGGTGGTACTGCTAGGCTGGAGGCTTCAGCGTTGCTGCTCCAGGACAATATTTTTGCTCTTCGTCTTGTGGATATCAAGCCGGGTAATGGTCTATTTACATGGAATAATAGGAGAATAGGAGATGCCTCTATTTCAGAGAGACTTGATAGATTCTTGGTGTCTAGTTTTTGGTTGGGGGATAGGTGGAAGATCTGTTCTGCAATATTGGATGGTCGAGGTTCTGATCATTGGCCAATCAAACTGGTGGTTGAAATGCCTCAGCGGTGTGCTAGACAGACCTTTAAGTTTCAACTCATGTGGCTCAGGGATGAATCTCTCCATGATTTACTCCCTAGCTGGTGGGATCTTGGGAAGCCAGCTTATGGCACCGCTATGTACACTTTCTCAAAGCGGCTCCAATATGTTAAGTACAGGTTGAAGAGGTGGAATAGGCAGCACTTTGGCAATTTGTTTAAAGAAAAACAGAAAGCTTAGGAGCATCTTGATCTAATTACCAGACAAATTCGTGATCAAGGCCTCTCAGAAGTTTTGAGTTTGTTAGAGGTCGCTGCAATTAAAGAGGTTGAGGAATGGGAGTTAAGAGAAGAACTTTTTTGGAAACAGAAGTCCCGTATTGATTGGCTTCAGGCTGGTGATAGGAACACTTCTTTCTTCCATAACTCTGTTAAGGATCGGAGGCAAGGTAATGCTATTTCTTCCCTCTTGCTGCCTAATGGGGAAATTTTGTCCTCTTCTGCTTCTATATCTGCTGAATGCATTCGGTATTTTTCTGCCTTATTCTCTGAGGATTCGCCTCCTGCGGAGGCGGATGAAGCAAATATTTTAGACTGTATCCCACAGTTGGTGTCTAATGAAATGAATGAATCGTTGCTCTCCCCTATTTCCTTGTCGGAGATTGAGAATGTTGTGTTCCAGATGAAGAAAGGAAAAGCCCCTGGGCCTGATGGATTTCCTGTCGAGTTTTTTCAGGAGTTCTGGGAGGTGGTTAAATTGGATCTCTTAGAGGTTGTTCAAGAATCCTTTATGCATAAACAAATGTTGAAGTCTTTGAATGCTACTTTTTTAGCTCTTATCCCAAAGAAGGAGGGGGCAAATTCTCTGGATCTTTTTAGGCCTATTGCACTATGTAATGTGGTGTATAAAATTATTACTAAGTTGATTGCAGAAAGGTTGAAACCTTGGCTTGGTGGGTTAATCTCTGAGGAGCAGGGAGGCTTTGTTGCTGGCAGGAAGATCATGGATGGGGTTGTTATTGCGGCTGAGACCATCCATTCTATGGAATCCTCAAAAGAAAAGTCGATGTTTATCAAGTTGGACATGGCCAAAGCGTATGATCGTGTTAAGTGGAGCTTTCTCTTCAAAATTCTTGGAGCTTTCAGTTTTGCGGAGGGTTGGATTAATTGGGTAAAGAGTTGTGTCACTTCTTCTTCCTTTTCGGTGCTTATTAATGGTGAGCCCACTTGCCTATTTGGTGCTTCTAGAGGCCTCAGGCAAGGTGACCCCCTGTCTCCCTACTTATTCATCCTTCTTGCGGAGGGCCTGGGAAGGCTCATTCGTGCTCAAGTTGCTAGTGGCTCGCTTCAGGGCTGGATTTGGGGAAATGGCATTCCCCCTCAATCCCATCTTCAGTTTGTTGATGATACTGCCTTGATGGGTAGGGCTAAGGTTGAGGAGGCTCTCCACTGGCGTAGTGTGTTGGACAGTTACTTGGCGGCTTCTGGGCAGTGCATTAATGAGGGGAAGTCCATTTATTTCTTCCATACTCCTAAGGTTATTCAAAGGAGAATTGCTGGTATTCTCCGCTTCCAAATTGGCTCGCTTCCTTTCTCCTATCTTGGTATCCCTCTTGCCATTCGTTCTCTCCCCAGAAGGTTTTGGCAAGAGACTCTTGACAAGTTTCAAAGATTGGTCAGTCATTGGACTTGTAGGTGGCTTTCTTTAGCAGGTAGAATGACTCTTCTAAAATCGGTGGTCCAGGCTCTCCCTCTTTATAGATGCTTTGTTCTGTCTGCTCCTTCAAGTTTTGTTAAAGATTTCGAGAAATTGTCTCGTCAGTTTCTATGGGCGGGCAATCTTCTCCATAGAAAATGGAATTTGGTGAGGTGGGATGTTGTTTGTAGGCCAAAGCAGGAGGGGGGTCTTGGTCTACGTCGATCAGATTTGAATGGGCAGGCCTTGGCTGCTAAGTTGTATTGGCGCTGGTGCTCACAACAACACTTGTTGTGGGCTAAGATTCTGACTTTCAAATATTTGGGAGTTGTGGAAAGTAGGGAGGTGGTTAGATTCAGCATGGAGGGTAAGGGTTCTATGATCTGGAGTACCCTTAAACGGGGTGCCAAGCTGGTTAAGTAGGGTCTTTTTTGGATTTGCAATGGGGGTCGGGATGCTCTCTTTTGGCATGACTCCTGGGATGGACATCCACCCATTGTGTCTTCTCATCCCCACCTCCATGATTTGTGCCAGGTTTTCGAGGCGGCAGGTTGGTGTCATGTGGCTGACTTCAAATCGCAAAATTATTTGGGTCAGATTTCGGTGGCCAAATGGAAGGACCCCTTGGATTGGCCTCATGGTGGGGTGGAGGAAGATCGTCAGGAGCTTGCTAAGCTTTTATCTAGTCATGCCTGCAACTCTCTTCAGGGAAGTGATGTGCTTGCTTGGGGTCCTGATTTGAAAGGAAAATTTTCAGTGGCCTCGGGTTATCAGGTGTTGGATAAATAGGTTTTTGGGAGCTCCCAGGTTACTTGGTGGAAGCATGTTTGGAATAAATTTGCTTGGCCTAAGTGTAATTTTTTCTCTTGGCTAGTGGTCCAAGGTAAGTGTCTTACTTGGGACAATCTTTGGAAACGTGGATTCCAGGGCCCCTCCAGGTGTTTTCTATGTGGTCAGCATGAAGAATGCTTACCGCATCTCTTTTTTCAGTGTTCTTTTGTCAAGACTATCTGGCATTACTGGTGGAACCTCTGGAGATTACCGTGTTGCCATGTTTCTTCTTTGGAGGACTTTTGGCTGAGACAGAGCTCTTCTCCTGCCAGAACCTCCTTTCTTAAAATTGCTTGGAGTATTGGTCCTAGTTTGATTGTTTGGCAAATTTGGCTGGAGCGTAATAGAAGGATTTTCCTGGATAAGAAATTGCTCATAGGGCAACTTTGGGGGCGTATTTTGGGGGCTTTGCGAGAGACTCTGACTGCAAAGTGTGACTTGTCTGTACCGATTGATTCTGGGGAATTAGATGTTGTTAATGCCTTGGGTCTTGTCACTGGGGACAAGAGTATTGGGAGCAAAGTGCATGGTAGGCGTGGGCGTGCGAGAGTTGCTCGTGAGGGATTTTGGTGTCCGCCGCCTCTGGGGGAGCTAAAAATTAATACTGATGGGTCATCCAGAGGGAATCCTGGGCATGCTGGGGTTGGTGGTATTGATCGGGATAGCCTTGGAGTGGTGGTTTTTTTCTTCTCTATGTACCGAGGCTTGCAAACTAATAACCTTATGGAGGCGAGTGCTATTCTCATGGCGTTGGAGCGTGCTATTGGCCTTGGATGGCGGCGGATTGTTTGTGAATCTGATTCTCAGGTGGTGATTGAGGTGTTGAAGAAGCGAAACTTGGAGGATGTGAATTGGCAGCTTGCTGTGGTTGCCAGGCAGATTCTTTCTATATGTTCTTCCTTGGATTCCATTGTTTTCCGTCATATTCCGCGGGAGTGGAATAGGGTGGCTGATGGGTTGGCTAGATGGGCGTCAGAGAGGAGTGATCCTTGGCATGTGGATGACTGGGGCAATCTTCCTGCAGACATGGCGCATGTTCTTGAGGAGTGGATTGCGGAGGATATGCGGTGTTTTTTGGGTGTGAATTAATTCTTATTTTGTTGGGCCCCTTTGTGGCTTCTTTCTTCGGACTTTGTAATGATGTTCTGATGCAATAAATTTTACCTTTTTAAAAAAAAAAAAACACTCAATCTCAAAAGGATCATTCAAATGAAAGTCAAACTATACATTTATCAAAACTAAGCATTCTAAACAATGAAAGTGTTAAAATGTCTACTCTAGCCCATCTTAAACTTATCCTGTTTTGAGATTGGTGTTGTGTTGATGTGGAACAATGGCCCTTTCCCAATCGCATTGATAAATGAGCTTGTTTCAGGGTATGTGTAGGATCATCATGGAAAAAACAGGCCCTTAAGTGGCAAAAAATTCAAAAGAATGAATGTTAGGCAACTTGACGTAAACAATTGAATAAGTTATCTATATTATTTCAAAAATATGTAACAATAGAATTCATAGAAAATTGAATGTAGTTTCTAAACTACTAGGTTTACTAAAATCTATTTGGTGAAAATTTGAAATTTCAATGCAGTAGAATTTAAATTTCAGGGAAAAATAAGTAGTTGTATGTTTGACCACCGTAACCATAATAAAATAATAATTATTTTTTATAATATTTTATATATAAGTAGAGGACTCATGTCTGGATATGATGCATATCTTTTTGTAATTTTATTCCAAGTAAATAATTAATTATGAATTTTTTATTACAACTTTTAAAAAATATAAAAACTCATATGTCTGACCACCTTAACTAGGTCAAAACTTAATGAAATTTATTTTTATTTTTTTAATCCTATAGTATGTGAAGCATAGAATGTGACACATGTTTTGGATTTAAAAAATATGATACTGTTTGAAAGTTATAGATGTTTTTCAATCAGCCTATTGATCAGGACTTTAGTCATAATTCTAATAGAAAATTAATAATAATTATTTATTAAATTCAAATTAAACCATAATTTATATTTGTGGAAAGTTGAGAATCTCCTCTAAAAACCCTTTTCGTTTCATCAATTTTTAGTTACAAAAAAGTAGTTAGCCACATACCCTACAAATACCCG
>VDFB02108047.1:0-42183 GCA_007258455.2 Sequoia sempervirens
CTTATAAGAGCAAATCCCTAAATGAGAAAGGATTAGATCATGACAAGTGTCAACATCACATGAGACGAGACATAATAATCTACTAATAGCTCAACTAATAAAGCATTCCTAAGTTTAGCTAAAACATGTGAGAATAAATTAGACTAATAATCAATTAAAGATTAATTAATTATTAGCTAATGTATGATAACTCTAACACCCCCCCTTAAGATGAACTTAGGGAGTAGCTAAAAACCCTAAAAAGAGTGCAAGATGGTTCTCGAAAAACAAGGCTAAGAAGGTACCCATGTACAAACTGAAGATCTCTATAATGTGGAAAAATAGAGAAAACCACATGGGAAAAACTCTACTCCAAAAAGAGATGAAAGCCAAGTGAAGGAATGAAGAAGCCTCCAAACAAGGCACCATTGTCCCAAAAGATAGGAACAAAGAGAACACCACAAAAGCATGAAGAAGCTACAAACACTATCAAAGAAGAATTGTTGAAATGTTGAAAGAAGAACCTCCGCTGTGATCAGGATCAACAAGACAAGAATATGTATGAGTGCCCCCAACGACACTACTCAAATCAAATGGCAAACAAAGGAAAACACCTGGAACTCAAAGATACAGATGGAAAAGCAACCAAAAGTCTAAAGAACTGATCGTGAGAAAATGGAAGGTCGCCTCCAGAAATAGGAATGAAAAAGTGTCCATATGGTAAGTGCTCCATCTCACTAAAATGCATGAGTAACCAGCCGCTACATCCGCCTAGTACATAGGAACAAATACTGTATACATAGCTCACTCCAACAAAACCAAGGAAGCAATAACACCAACAATAGAAACACCCCCATAATGCTCAAAAGGGAGAGGCATGACAAATACACTGAAACTGAATGCCTAAAAGTAGTGCATGAAGAGGAACCAAGAGCATCTGAAGGTGAAAACATGAAAGTACAAGCTGATAGAAAGGATATGAAAACAAAAGTCACATACGCATGAGAAAGGTATGAAGGAAAACAATGGCAAACATCAACCCCCATGGCACTTTATATCATAGTGTGAGTACAACAAGGCACAAAGTGATGTGCAAGAATCCCCAAAATACATGTACAAGAATGTGGCACTTTATCTCAGTGCGTTTACATATAAGAAATTGCTTACAAATGATGTCTACAATGTCCAAATAGGAAAAAAAACTAGAAATACATAAAGAACAGTCAAAAACGAAGCATCCCATGCAAACGAGAAGTTCCCAAGCGCTAGTATGTCTAGGTAATTCACTAGAGTGTGAAAACACAAAAAATTGAATAAAATATACTTAGAGTGAAATTTGGAAAAAATTCATGGATAGAACTTAAGAGCTCTGAAAGACAGTTCCAACACCGTTGAGATCGCAAAAAATAGAGAAACTGGTCAAAAATTACAAGCCCGAGACTGAAAATAGTTCATTTGACTTCAATAGGTTGTAGAATGCACCAAAAGAAAAATAAAGTAATGAGACCCACACCACTGGAAATTTGATAGAATCAGCTTTCCGACGATATCTCTTTTGCCAACAAACGATATTGTATGCCCAAGTTATGGCCTCTAGAAGAAAACAGCTCCAAAGGGGGAAAAAAAGCAGTGCGGCATTAAATCTGATGGTCAAATGGTCGTCACATCAAAACGATGAGGTTAAATTTGATGGACAAATGATCATCGCCGGAGAAGCACAACTTGGCTTATTACAAAAAAAAAATATTTTTTATAAAAAAATAATAAAAAAAACTTTACATATTTTTTTTTTCATTAAAATTTTTTTTTAAAAAATCTATGGAGGGGGGGCCACGTGGGCCCACCCCCATAGCTCCATTGGGTGCAGGTACCCCTGTGTAGGTACGGACCTGCACAAGGTCCCTTGTACCCTGTGCTCCTTTTTTCTTAAAACTAAAAAAGTTTTTTGAAAAAAGCTTTTAACTTTTAAAAAAAAAATTAAAAGCTTTTGTAAAAAACAAAAAAAAAAATTACAATTTAAAAACTGCAAGATTCTTTTTGCAGAAAATGATAAATATTCTTTTTGACGAAAAGTTTACCTCGATTCGCGTGCACAACTGTACGAGCAAAAAAATTTTGCCTCAGAGGTCAATTGCTCAGATTTTGACGATTTGACAGGCGATCTTAGGGTTTTATGGGCCTTCTGAGCACGATAGTGATGTCCATTCGGGCTCAAAACACACCAAAAATACAACTACCCTTCGGCTCTGGAGGCAAAGCAACCGCTTCAAAACCTTGTAGATCTGGCGTCTAGAGTTGAAATCAAGCAAAACAAAAGCCAAATTTGACTTTCTCGACAACTTTAGATCCAATGGCGAGGTCCTTTTTGCACAAAAATGCTTCGAAAAACACCCACCTCCAAAATTTGCAACGAAAGCAAAGGGGATTCAGATCTTAAGCTTGCAACTCTTGTTGAAGAAGAAAGCCTCATAAATCGAGAAGGGGTTCAATGAATCCACGCTCTAATACCATGTTATAATTGTGAAACAAGCACAAATCCACAAGCCACATGATCAAACAACAAACAAGTACACCTTCCATGCAAGAGATCTACAAACAAGAATTGTTATATTCAACAACAAGGAAAAGTTATAGAAGAAGCTTTCAAGAAGATATGATATTTACAATAAGGGTTGAATGCTTATAAGAGCAAAGCTCTAAATGAGAAAGGATTAGATCATGAAAAGTGTCAACATCACATGAGATGAGACATAATGATCTAATAATAGCTCATCTAATAAATTATTCCTAAGTTTAGCTAAAGCATGTGAGAATAAATTAGACTAATAATCAATTAAATATTAATTAATTATTATCTAATATATGATAACTCTAATAATAATGACACGTGTCTCATACTATGTTGAGACCTGATAAGGTGGACATGTAGGCCCATATGGCATTGTTTCTTTGGTGTGCACTCCTTTGAAGCCTTTAGTGCTCTTTAAAGCCCGATTGATGATCAAAAGTTAAACTTTCAAAACATATCAAGGGCTCACATTTAAACTTCAAAAATGCTTAGCGATGGACTTACACACCCTACAAAATACTTAACGATGGTGATAATAAAATTGTCAATTAGATGAAGGGGGGTGAAACTTTTCAATATATACTCAATCTGCATCATGGAAACATTCATAGCTATCCCAATAGAGCAAAAATGTAATTACACTGGTAGGGATTCCACATGTGAGGGGTTTAATAGTTGTCGACGCATTGGGACTAAAAATATCTATTCCGAAAAAAAATCAATACTATGGAAGCACGCAAAATATTATAAAATTTGTCATCGTTTTCTTAAGTGCCATTTACTTTTCAATGTATTACGCGGTCAAGTCATGACAACTACCTAAACTGATATCATCGGAGATGATAAATTATTAGAGAAATGGCAAGTGTATTTACAAGGCTAGATAATTAGCTTTTTTTTCTCTTTCCTCGTTTCCATCACGTTTTGGAGGCATCTAAATGCTTTAGAAATCACCACCACAACTTCTCATTGAACGCCAACAGAATTTTGTTTGGATGTTATCGCAAATTACACTAAACTATAATATTTATTAAAATTCCCAAAACAAAATAGAATTGTGCATTCCAATTGTGTCTTTACTTCATTTAGTTTTTTCTTCCCCCACTCCTGCCCACCCCACACCCCGTGGGGTTAACCTTCAAATTTATGATTTTTTTAAAATTTAAAGGTTTTAGTAATAGATCAATTTACATGTATAATATTATTTAATATAATAATATAAAGAATTATCCTCTGGGACTAAACCTTCTCCATTTGAAGACATTGTCACTGTCATATAATTGCACTTTCCACTTGACTCCCCATGAGTTTTTCTTGCTCTAGTACCAAAATTATGCATAATTTGCTACAAAAATGTGCTTTGTAAACTACAAAACACCAAATTTTGTTTATGCTCTGTTTTAGGATTATTGTTAATCCTTTGAACGCTATGTGATTAAGAAAATTCAAACTTAGGAAATGTTTGCAACACACATACATGCTAAAACAGAGATGCCTTCACAATCAAACACTATCATGTCCACCTCCCATATGGTCAAATCTGATGACAGCCTAGGGAATGTAGAAGATAATGCCTCAAACAATTTTCAGTTGTTTTCAGTCTCCACAATAATTTTTGAAAATAAATATTGACATGAATCAATTTCAAAAGATTTATCCAAACAAGGAACTGATTTCTCAGCTTAAGTTTGTAGAAATATAATATTAATATATATTTCTACAAACAATACTCTACAATAGGTGAACTGATGAGGGAAAACACCGGCATGAAACATTTTTCTCCTCAAATTTCTATTTCCTTTGCTCTTTTCAAATTAAAACTCTTCGGTGTACCCATTGCACCCACAAGTGTGATTTCTATTTTATCACACTAGTGACCAACAATAATTTCTTGAAGCCTAAGGCCTTTATGCGGTGCCATTAAGGCTTTCCCATGCCCTACAAATGGATTTTTGTGCCACCATGCCCATTCAATGCTATGTGGAGCACTTTCAATCATCTTAGACACCTTTGACCATCCTCTACTACGAATTTCAAGGGAGTTCTTGCACTCAAGCCGTAGGTTCTTCACATCCAAATGTGATTATATTCATAGAGGACATTCTCCACATGCTTATGTTGGCATTTCAATTAGCACCTCCAGAGTGCTTATTGGAAATAGACAGCTATGCACATTGCGTGATGACTACTCTTCAAATTATGGAGGGGAAGCTCCCTCTTGTTTGTTGATGTTTGAATAAAATTAAAACGGACTAAGTGTTCCTATCTTTTTTACTCAGCAGGCAGGACACAAGGGTGCATAAACACAATGTGTTGCAGCTAAGGTTTTCTCTAGTTTCTGCAGATCTTAACTACAACTAAACTAACTCTTAACCTATCCTATCACCTCAAGGTAAATAGAGCATGAGGGAATAGGAATGGGAATTGATTGGTTGGATCACTTGGGATGACCGTCTCTCACAATGCGTTCGAGGCTCTAAACTCACATATTTAAAATGGAATAGGATCTTATGCAAGCAATCACTCTTACAGTAAGATGAATCTCAGACTTGCTAAGGAGGAGGAACCCCTGTCTGAGGTATAGGTTGGGATACAACTCACTAGAAAGAACAAAGGATGATTATTTGGCTAACAGGATTCCTGAGAAGGTGACAACACCTGTCCAAAGTGTAGGCTAAAAATTAGATCATTACACAACATCAAATGACAATCATTAACAACAAAATACCCAACAAGGTGACAACATCTATCCAAGGGGGAGATTGAAACAATAGATTGTAAGAACAAGACATTGAAAGAACACGAATCTTTAGACCAAATTGCATGTGCCCTTTGATTTCTTTCTTCAAACTTTCTCAACGAAATACAAAGGTTTGGGATAGCAAAGGTACGAAATCATACATAGTTGCTTATAAAAACCAACAACTCTCATCCAAGAGTGAACAAATATGCACTTGCAAGCTTGTTGGCTACAATGGCACAACAATTTTATGTAGTAAATAAAGGTTCCAAAATAGTGAGAAAAGGCTCTTATTTATAAAAACTCAAAGGAGTAGGCAACCTTAAAATCTCCTTGAGTTAACAATCGGTTCTTTCCAATCAGCAAGATTCATTCCTATGTCTAAAAGTAGGTGCGAAAGCAATTAACTGGAAATCTACTTCAGTTAACTAAAACTAAACTAAAAGTGAACTTAAATTACAAAATGTGCCTCCAAAATAGAGATCCACAATTAGTGGAGATCTAAGATAGACTTCCATAATTGGTGGGATCTAACATGCATGATCAATGGGACAGGGAGTTAAATTGGAATGAGACATCAAGTTAACTCCTATTGCCATTAATGCTATTTTGAAGGGTAGGACATCCTAAGTGGGTACTTTAAACCTCACCACCTCTAGTCAATAGTTCATCAATCTAGTTGTTGACTTCTTCTGCCTCTAGACAATTAATTCTTTGCAGGATGATGATGTGGTGTTTCAGCATATCTTCACCATTCGCAAGTTGTTGATATTCTATACACTTTGCAACTGTTTCATCCAGCTTGGTGGACATGGTTGCAACCTTACTTAACTTGTAACCATCAGGGTCATTGTAAAAAGTGCTACGGATGAGATCCTGGAAATTTTTTTGCACTGCGCCTAGCTCAATGTATGCACCTCCCTCATGTTGATAAAGGCAAAGGATAGATATTACTAACATTCTTGTGAATTTTATAACACCTACCACAATTTGTCAGTACTCGATCAATTCCACAGAAATGGCATCATAGGCTTTCTTCTTGTATGCCAGTTCTTTCCAAGCAAAAATATGTCGCTTGTTCTCTATAGTGGTAACTAAGTGGTACGCCAGTTGTAAATCAGAGACTGTGATCTCATCCCCAGGCCTCTTCTCTAATGCCTTTTGCCCTGACTGTTGAATCCCTGCACAGAGTTCGTGAGCTTTGTTCCTCAACTGGTATAGTTCTACCAGCATACACCATCCTCTGACGACAAATTCTTCCACTTGATTCCTCAAGTGTTTTCCATATAAGATCATTTGGTGACGATTTTGCTCCGCAAGGAGGTCAAGCATCTCTTGCGGAAAAGTAGAGATGTTTGGCATACTGTGCATCAAGCTAGATATGTAGAGTCTCAACTATTGGTGTTCAGGCCTTTAAGGATAATTTGTCTTTGTCATCCTTAGCCATTCTTTCTTGAACATTCACTGATGCAATTCTAAGAATATATGCCTCCACCTGACAAGTGGTTTTCTTGAGGTTGACCTTCGACAATATGAAGTCATCAACCTCTATCTCATATGCATTCTTGTCCTCAAGTGGCTACGTTGTCTCTATGACAACTTCATTGTCATCATTCCTTCCTATGTGGACCTACTTCTTCAGCTTCTTTACTGGCATGTCTTGAGGGACATGGTCAAATTTTGTGAAGTCAAGCTGGTAGGATGGCCTTTCTCTCTTTCTTCCAAGGAGGCTCTCAAGCCAAGATGAATCCTAACTAGCCTAGCTGGAAGGAGTGTTAGGCCCTTGAATGCCTGACAAATGAGATTGTGTTGCAGTATCTTGTGGTGGAGAGTCCAAGTCAATGGGGACTGGTGACTTATGCGATGGTGGTGAAGTAGGAGGTTATGTTTCCACTACTAGTACTATATTAGTTGCAATTTCTTCCATCATTGTCTCTATCTCGATTGTGATTGTCTCAATCATTGGCTCAATTGTAGTTGTTTCCATGACTGTCTCGGTATGATTGTGGTTGTTTCCACATGTACCCCTTGTTGATTCATGGCAACAATCTGTGTTCTTCTTGTGTGCCCTGATATTCTCATTCCTTTAGGAGGGTTACTCCATTGCTTATGTCTGAGCTTCTTCCTTGACGTGGAAGGTAGTGAAAGATGAACCGGTGGCAACTCAATGTGGGAAATTATTACCTTCCTTGTATTCTTGTTGTCCAAGTAGAGTTGGTTGTTTCTTACAACCCACCTTTTCCTTTCCTCTATAAACGTACTTTCCTCGGCATAATAATCCACTTTTCCAAGTGGTTGTGAGTACACCTAATCTACGAAGAATGTAGGGAGAATAACATCCCCATCATCATCAGATAGGCCTTCCACGTCCTCTAACATGAAGTTAGTAATTTGTGGAAGCCTAAAGTGGTTGTATTTCCGTCTTCGTACATTAAACTCATCTTCACAGTTGACCCAATAGTCCTCCATGGAAGACTTGTGTGAAGATTGTTGCTCAAGTTGTGTTGCATAGTGACCCCGTGGATCATATGACTGTCTCTCAATGAGGTACTTGAGATTAAATCACACCATTTTGTGGTTTATGGTCTTGGCATCAACTATTGTCTCACACCTGTATAGTCCCATCTCAAAAGGAAAGTTCACAGTTGTTTTGTGCTTGAGGCATAGATGAGAATGAACTTCAAACAATTGCCACAACAATTCCATGACAACCACCCTATTTGAAGGATAGCGAGGAAACATGGCAAGATGACCGTTGTATCCATATACGTGTATGTAGGTGAAGGTGGGGAATTGGATGAACCAATCCACTCAGTCCACCATTGCCTCCTTGGCTATTGCATTATGAAGAGATCATTCATCTGCTAGATTGAACTCAAGTTGTGGGAAATGCTCATGGACTTTTTGCACACCTGAGGTTCCCATAGTGTTTAATGCTTTCAATTATCCTTGGAAGGCAATCGGGTATACAAGATATGATCACATATGGAACCTGTGAGCCTCTAAGAACCCGATCATCTACTTGTGGAGTCTATCACTAATGAGGGCGAAACAATCGAAATGCTCTCTTTTCCTTACATTTTTAGTGATGATGTAGTACATCCACTACTAAAATTGGTTTCGCTCCTCCTGTTCAGTGATACAGTTGAGTAACGTGATCATCACCGCATACTCATCTTAGAACTCTCCACGCCCTACATTCTTGGGCAAGTTGACCTTTTTTCTTTTTAACCATTTTTCTGCCATTCTCTTCTGGCACTTATCTTTTGATACTTTGAATACCTTTTCACATTCTCAAAGATATAACCACATTTGTGAGACATGGTGGAATAGCAAAGCATTTTTCAACATCCTTAGTCTTAAGGTTGCATACCACTCGCCCATCCATTGATTGGATTTCTCGTGTGATAGGGTTGTAATGCCTAATGCAAGAAATTACAAACTCCACACTCTCTAATGTGATGGGGATTAATGCAGCCTCAAGCAATCCACATTCTTTAATGTTTTGTAATGTGCACTGGTATATTCCTTCCAACCCTTTTGAGTCAACCTCTAGGTTTACTTGATGTAGGTCGATGTGGATTGTTTTCAGAAAATCATGAACCAAGACCGTTTTGGTCTTGTTATTGACTTGGGAAAACTACATTTTGAAAAACTTAAAGATCAACTATACACACGATGTTGTTCAAACAACTTCCAAAAAACCCCTAAAAATAGCACCTGCAGAGAAGTTTTTTTTTGGAAAAAATATGACACATGGGCTTTGTTTGTGCATCAATGTTGAACAAACCTAGTTCGTTCAATTTTCAAATTTGTGACTTTTTCATAAAAATCCCTAAAAATAGGGGCAACAATTTTGTTGTTTCTGGAAAAATTCAAGAGATGGGTTTTGCTGAAAACTATGCTAATCATACCTAGTTGGCCAGATCTGTGATTGCTTGTTGTTTTCTAGGACATGCAAAAATATTTAAGACAAGAAAAGAGGAAAAAGAAAAGAAGAAGATTGGAAGTTATCAATTGTCTTTCTGGAAAAATTATGCCTCTAGATGCAACCTCTGATAAATTATCCCTTTGTGAGACTGATCTTCAAGAATATGAGGAATGGTGAAAACCCTTTTGTCAGATCTTGAAAAGACACCTTGGAGAAGAAATTGTTGTTTTAACCTTCAACCTACAAAGAAAGATAATGAAATGGGATGCCTAGGCTTGATATATAATTATTGAAGCTTGAATGCATCAAGTTTGGGCGCCAACTCTTGATTGAGGAGTTAATTTCCCTGATCTAGTGTTCCCAACACTGATTTCCACCAATTTAGGGATGTTTAGACATGAGAAGCCTTCAAAATATCTAACTCAAGTCAACAGATCTTGCTTTGACTTTCTAGGCGTCCCTTTTGAAGAGTTGGACACTTTTTTCATTATTTTTTCATGGTGAAGTGCCTTTGTTCGATCCTCATTACCAGTTGTTTCATTGATCTTGAGTTGTTGCGGATAGATACATTGTTGAGATGGAACAACCCTGATTGAGTGTGCCTGGGAGCTACAAAGCTCAAAACCTAAATCTGATGCCTCCAATTCAAGGGTGCCTTTTCCCAACTGGGGCACTTTTAGCCTTGGACTTAGTCAATTTTCTTGAGTTTTCTTCAATTCTTCTATTTTGACCATCTGTTCTCTAATCTGAGATCACCACTAACTGATGAGTTTGATGATCTCGTTGAATCATGGGATGGATAACCAACTCAGTCCCAGAAAGGATGACTTGCTTCGCGAAGCATGAAAGTTGGTTTAGGCACTTCAAAAGCATAGGCGCTCCTAGCCTGCAGGGGCGCTTTTGGCTTTTTGACTTGTTATTTCCATGTTGCAAACCTTCACGAGCGGTCCCAATTTGATCTGTGTCATCATGTGTTTGATTTGTATGCTGTCTTTGTTGACGGTGTCATTGTTGAGATTGATCAAAATAGAGAAGGTTATCTTGGAGATCAAGGTACTTCCAGACTACGTCTAACTACCCAAAAAGATGGGTGACTTTTCCTAGTAGGGGCACTTTTCCTTAACACTTTGCCAATTTCTCCATATTCTTTATTCAGCTTCCACCTTTGGTGTTTTCTACTTGATCTTTGCCTCTGATTATTTGACAGGTCATGTGAATGTGCAGTTGGATTAATTGCAAAGCTGAGAGAGAGCTAAACAAATGCCTTGTAGAAAACAGTTGTTGAAAACTTCATCAGGTGACTCAAATTCAAGGGTGCCCCTGGCCAGCAGGGATGCTTTTTCCTTGGTTGTTTGTATTTTTTTATGATACGTGCCTTCAACATCTCTTTTTTTTCCTTTTGTTTGCCAGTGACTGCTTGATCAAGTGATCTTGCTTGACGATGCATCGGAAATCCAGCAGCAACATGAAGAAGATGACAACCTTGGTGAAATTTGATGACTGTCTTTGACCCACTGAATTCAAGGGCGCCCCTGGCCAACAAGGGTGCTTTTAGGTGCAGTTTCATCATTTTCATTGAAAATATTCATTTTTGCACACTTTTCGTTCGTCATGCATTGCCATTGATTTGATCATTGTCGTTGATGACGTGGATGCCTGCATCCTAGAAAACACCTCCATCATGTTGTGTGTACAAGTGTTGGAAAAATGACTAAGGCATTTGATTGCATAGCCTCCTATTGGTAGCAAGGCATGCATTCTCAAGACAGCCAATTTTTAGCATTTTTGACTTTTGAAAATCCCCTCCATTAGAGAGCATCTTTTCGAGCATTTTTGCCATGGATTCTTTGTTGAAGCTTTTGAAGCTTAGATTTCAACACCTGGTGCTAGCCATTCTGCCATTAATGGCTGCAGAGGTCCTAGCTTTCTTCCTAAAAGATAAAAATAGACACACCATAGTAAAACAAACTTTTTGGCGATCTTAACTTGACCGGTGTGATTGTGAAGTCAATTCATCCTATCAAAATCATTTTCAATCAATTCTGGAAAAGTCCTATTTTTAGGGGTTTTCCTAAAAATAGGGGTTTCAAACCCGAATTTTCAAATTTTCAAAATTTTGCAGGTATCTTCCTTGACACAAACCCACAAAAACCTTGTGTTTTGTTTGACCTAAAACATACTTTTGACAACATTTTCACATGCTCTAGATCATTTTAGGAAAAATGTCTCTTTGAAGCAGAAATTTATTTCGGGTACAACATTAGGCTCCATCTGGTGACCATGTCGGATACTTACGGCATAGGAGAATTGAGAATCTCTAGTTTTGCAGACCAGTACTCATATTAGTTGGGCAATGGAGTCAGGACTTATTTCCTAATTCGTCTAACAATTGGAGTTCACCTATTTATTAGAGCTCACCTATTATTCACCTAAAACAAGACTACCTAAGAAATCACCTAAAACACGACGATACTTCACAGAACAGGGAAATGCATAACATAATTTTTAAAGCAAAAGAAAATTATTTACAAAGAACTCATCGGGCATCCTCGAAGGAATGAAATGTTTCAAATACTGACCACTGTAAGGAAGTGGGAATAGCCTTATGTTTGAATGTGAGAGAATATAGGAATTCTCTCCTACAATATCATGGATCTAGAATGGCCCTAGCCAAAGGGAGTCAAGTTTGTTGTGCATTCCCTTAGGCTCATGTCTCTTGTCCCATAACAGGACCTTGTCTCCAATCTCAAAGTCTCATTGTCAAGCCTTCTTGTCGAAGAGCTTCTTCACTCGCTCTTGGTGCTGAGTGATTTTATCAAATACCTCCACCCTCTCTTCTTGAAGTTTCATAAGGCACAAGAAGTGTTTCTCGATGGGATCTCTGAATTCTTCATCCTCTATTGTGGATGCCAGCTGCAAGGCGGACAACTCTAGAGTGATAGGCAATACAACCTCTGTGCCATATAGGATAGTGAAGGGTGAAGTGTCGATAGCTCTCTTAGGCATGATCCTGTCAGCCCAAAGAGCATCATAAAAAAATTTGTGCCAAGCCCATTGATTGGAATCAACCATCTTGCGCACGATCGTGACTATATTCTTGGCAGACAACTAGGATTGTCTATTGCCTTTTGGATAATAATTTGAAGAGTGGAACAATGTGATGTAGTCAAAACAAAATTCTACTAACTCCTCTAACAAGAAGCTTGTAGCATTGTTGGTCACGATCTTCCTTGGTATCCCAAAGTGTGTAATGATGTTCTCTTTGAGGAAGTTGCACACTTCAGAAGTAGCTTGCTTCATAGGAATCGCCTCAACCCATTTCGTGAAGTAATTTGTTGCCATAAGGACATAGACATGTCCCTTATTAGAATGTGGGTTGATGGGTCCTACGAAGTCTATGCCCCATTGTTGAAATGGAGCATCTAGTACCACCAACCTTAGTGGAAGGGTTGCCAACTTGAGCTTGCCAACAAATTGTTGGCACATTTGGCATCTGTACACCCAATCATACGTGTTGCGGAACAAAGTCGGCTAGAAGAACTATGCCTGCAATATTTTGAACGTCATGACCCTTGATGAAACATGGCCATTGCACGCTTCATTGTGGAATGCTTCCAACAACCACTATTGTTTGTCTCTACTGACACAAAGCAAGAACGTTCCATCAAGCCCATGCTTGTATAGAACATTGCCTCATAGCACATAGCTTTGTGCTCTTAACTTCAGGGTTCTTTTCTACTGTTTGTCTAAGTGGGTTGGACATTCTCCATAAGTTAAATAGTACCACAATTTAGTGTATCATTCTTTTGTAGAATTAACAAGACCATTGGAAGGTCTTCTTCAATTTCTGTTCCTGGGATACCATCAACAACTTGGTGCTTTAGATCATTGTCTTCTGTTATAAGTTGACATAGACCTCTCCCGCAGACAACCTTGGTTGGCTTGATCTCCAAATCATATTCCTGGACTCTTGCGATCCAATTGCCTCTTTTGGTGCCCATCTCCTGTTGAGTAAGGACACTCTTGACCACAGGGTCTGTAACGTACACAGTGGTGTGGGAGTTTAGGATGTAGAATCTAAAATTCTTGACTACCCTCACAACTGTATAGGTATTCTTTTCAATCTAGGAGTATCAGGACTTGTTCTTTTTGAAACTACTGCTCATGAAGGCAATCAGTGATTCGGTCTCCTCATTCAACTTGTGTTAGTATGGCAGAGAGGGTGTGTTATGACGCGTAAAAATAAAGAATGAATTATTTATTGAAGTCGGGTCGGACCAGCACTAGTGCCTTACTAATGGCTTCTTTTATCTTGACAAACGCCTCCTTTCCTTTGTCAGCCCATTTGAAGGCAAGCGCCACCTTCATTATCATCGATATGTCCTTGGTTAGCTCTGAGAAGTTAGGTACAAATCTTCGTATGAATTTCACCTTGCCGAAGAAGGAATGTACTTGAGTTGTGTTGGTTGGGAGAGATAGATTTTTAATTGAATCAACCCAATCAGGATCAATCTGAGTTCCCTCTTTGAAGACTATGTGGCCCAGTAGCCTATCTTTTGTCATCGTAAAGATGGATTTCTTGAGATTCAAAGATATACAGTGGTACCTACATCTCTTGAACACTTTCACTAAGTGCTGAAAATGCTCTTGCCGCTTCTTTGAGAAAGCGGTAAGGTCGTCAAGATAGACGATGATCATTTTGTCCTTGAGGTCTCCAAATGCCAAATCCATAGCTCGCTGAAAGGTGGCACCGATGTTGATGAGGCCAAAGGGCAACCTCTCATAGGTGAACATTCCCCATGGGGTGGTGAATGTTGTCTTGATCTAATCTTCCTTGGCCACCACAATTTGGTTGTATTTGGAAAAGTCATCAAGTAATGACAACATCTCTAATCTAGTTACCGTATGCACGGTGTGCTCCATGATTGGTAAAGGATAATTATCCTTTAGTGACGATTGGTTGAGATTCCTGAAGTTTATGTAGATCCAAATTTCTCTGTTCTTCTTGCATACAGGAACGATGTTAGACACCCAGATAGAATGATGCATTGGGAATATGATCTTTGCATCCACCATCTTTTGTACCTCTGCGTAAATTGTGTCTTGGACACGCGGGTTGTAGTTTCTCTACTTCTACTTAAAGGCATTGATATCTGACATGAGTGGAATTTTATGAGAAAATTCCTTCAATGTGAAGACTTTCAAATCTTCATAGGTTCAAGCAAAGACATCTCAGTACTGTCTGAATAAGGAGATAAACTTGTCACTTTCCTCTGCAATGCAACACTTTCCTAAGTTAACAAGCTTGGCCTTGTCTTCGATATCGATGTTGACTTGATAGTAATTAGTAGATGTCTTGTTGGTCGAATTTCTCTGATCTTGTGCATGCCTAACATGCCTATCAAATATGTCCTCCAAGGATACTAGACCCTTGGGGATGTTGTTGCCTCTTAACTAGATGATGCCTAATTCTGTTGCTTTGGAATCTTCTGCTATAGATTCTTTGAAAGGAGAAGCACTGCCTTCAAAGAATATTTCTTAATAGTTGTCCCCCATGCAAAGGAACTCTTTGATGTCATCATCATCATCAAATATTTTCTAGTTGTCGCAGTTGTCAGGGACAGTCGGCCTGTAGATGAGCTCAATGGCGAAGGCCATCTAACGGAAGTCAAAATGGGGCATGAAAAGAGCAGTTGATATTGCAAGGGCATCCACTCTGCTATTGTGCTTGCGCAGAATGTATCTGATGTTGAATGCCTCGAACTAGTCAATCGCATTCCACACCCTATGTTGATAAGACATAAGGTGACTTTTTCTTACTTGATAGTGCTCTCTAATCTGTTGGACAATTAGCTCTACGTCGCCTTCAACTTGTAGATATTTTATACCCATATCCCTTGCATTTTTGAGGCCTAGTATGAGTTCCTCATATTCTACAGTATTGTTTGTATTATCAAACTACAAGCGGTAAGCAAATGGGTACAAAGTTCCTTCGGGAGAGGTAATGAAAACTCCCACTCTTGAGCCTATTGTTGAGAAACTTTCATCGAATTGCATTGTCCACATCTTTGAACTTTCTTTTAATGTGCTTGTGGCAAATGCAACCTTCTTTTCTTCTTCGATTACTTAAAACAGCATGGTGTATGTACCGGGACCCATACTTTCATGTAGCACTTGTGATTGGGGGTCCTGGGACTTCACCACCATGAATCTAGACTTAGCCTTTGGTTCCAACTTGAAGCTACCTTTCTTTAACGGGATTGTCGCGTACGACCCATCCAATTGAATCTCACCTCCAAGATCCTTGTAGAATCTTCTACTCAATAGCATCTCATAATTGATTGGAATGTCAGCTATGAGGATGGTCATCATGATCTTTTTCTCTGGACAGGACGCCAATCTTACTTGAGCATCCTTCAATTGGCCTACCAATAGCACTAGTTTTGACTCAAGTAACACTTGTTGTGAGTTTTTGTGCATGATAGTCCCAATGAGTTCATGATCTGCAAAGGCATGATGTTGTCTGATGCTCCTGAGTCTATTATACAGTTGTTGAGTTTGTACCCTCCCATATATAGAGATATGTAGAAAGGCTTTGGATTTTCTCTCGTTGGTACGGAAGATTCTAGCAACATGGGCTAGATTGCAACCTGCTTCTTTACTACCTTGAGAATCTGATCTAATTGATCAGGATGGTCTTGGAGATACTCCAGTTGTGAGATTTGTACCTTCATCTTCATCATAGATGTCAGGATGTCAAAATTTATTGAAGATAGATCTTGAGCATTTGATGTGACATTCTCATGTGCAGACTTGGGATTAGAAGTGGAAGATTCTTTTCCTTTTCATTTGACTTTCGTCTTTCTTCTTCTTTTTTATGTGCTTTGAAGTGTTGGGCACATGTGAACACAGGTGTCGAAATATTCTCATGGTTGACAGCGAGAGAATATTGACAGTAGTCTTCTTCTTGATTTACGAGTTCACTATGTTGCAGAGTCGCCATCGAAGTTTTTTCTTTGTGGTGAGACAACGTTTGCATTTGAAGGTACGAAACTTGAGCTTGGTGCTTGATCTCCATGATATCCCATGATCTTATTCATCCTTTTATTTTTAGGGCATGCGGATCCGGTGTGTTCGTCTGTATCATGGAAACAACATAACACATTAGACTTTTCATCCTCTGCTTGTCTTAGCGGAGGTCCTGGAAATCTAGGCTTATAGTTATTGAAAGGTTGGAAATTGTTCCTCTTTGGCTGGTACTGCTGTTGAGGTTGGTACTGTTGTTGTTGTTGATACGATGGTGGTGTGGATAATGCTTGTTGCCCTTGATTGGGTGACTGTATCTTGAGGATAGTCGCCTCATTTGCTACCTTCTATAGCAATGGATCTACTAATGCTTGGATCAGTGGCCTGATAGTGTCGTCCTTCATCTTTCTCGTGGTGATCATATTATCCTCAAGCTCAATAGCCCTTTCTTGTGCAACTAGCAAGTGTGCTTCGTTGTTTCCTTTTATGAAAAAGGATATCTCTAAGGGAAGGGCATTGATGAAGTTGCTCATCAAAATCTCGTCTGATGGATTGAGTGTGTGAGAGAGGCATGTAACAAGGCACTTAAACCTTGCTATGAACTCTCTCATTGGTTATGTGGGCTCCATATTAGAGTTTGATAACCTGGAAAACAATTGATGGCTATCTTCGGCAGGCTTTAACTTTGCCAGGAACTTTTCACTCGTGACCTCCTAGCTTGTGATGATACCTAGTTGTAAGTGGTTAAACCAATTGGCAGCATTTCCTCAAGAGTTTCAACAAAGAGTTGAACGATGATATCTTCATGGGGTACGGACAAAACGGAACAAGCCGTTGTGAACGCTGAGATATGCTCATCGAGGTGTTGAGCCATGTCACCGTAGAATCTTGGGAAATGCTTCTGCGATCCTTTGGGAAGTTCATGGTGTCATTGTAGGGCCAAGGGGCCTATGTCATTACGCCATGGTGATGGGGTTGGGCGTCTTACATTTCTTGCATTGCAGCCATTGTCGAATAGATTGTTTCCATTGCCATTATTACAGCCATTGTCGTTATTGTTGTTAATGTTGTCAACCATTGTTTGAGTTGGAGGTTCTTAATGTTGTTCTTGAAAAATCTCTTGAACCTCTTGGAATATTTTCTCTACATTGGATGCTTCTCCGACGTCCTCTTGAAATATAGGATTGGTCCTCCTTGTGTATACTCGGTGAGCCAGAATGCTTATTGCCACGCAAGAGGTCGTAACATTGGCCTTTCGACTACAAAATCAGTCTTACGTTCTTCCTCATCCAGAGTAATAGTTGTGGCCCTCAACTGAGCAGGTGATGTATTCTTCTCGAAGATGAAGATGTGCAAACTACTGATCATTTTTTATTGCTCTCCTCCAATGAATGTAAGATCTAGTTAGAGAATTGTTGGAGCAAGATTTGGTGGTTCAACTAGAGCCCAAGGACGCCAGATAGTCATTCCCGTAACATAAAAGTGTTATACTTTCTTTGAATTTTTATGCCTCATTGCCCCATGGTGGGCGCTAGAAAATTGTTGGTGTTTCAATTAGCACCTCTAGAGTGCTTATTGGAAATGGACAGCTATAAACAGTACATGATGACTGCTCTTCAAATTATGTAGGGGAAGCTCCCTCTTGTTTGTTGATGTTCGTGTAAAAGTAAAATGGACTAAGTGTTCCTATCTTTTTTACTCAGCGGTTAGGATACAAGGGTGCATAAACACAATGCGTTACAGCTAAGGTTTTCTTTGGTTTCTGCAGATCTTAACTACCACTAAACTAGATTTTAATCTATCCTATCACCTCAAAGTAAATAGAGCATGAGGGCATAGGGGCAAGAATGGATTGGTTGGATCACTCAGGACAACTATCTCTCGGAATGCGTCTAAGGCTCAAAACTCTCATATTTACACTGGAATAGGATCTTATGCAAGCAATACGATAAGTTGGATCCTAGACTTTCCAAGGAGGAGGAACCCATGTCAGAGGTGTAGGTTGAAATACAACTCACTAGAAACAACAAAGGACGATGATTTGGCTAACAGGATTCCTGAGGTGGTGACAACACCTATCCAAAGTGTAGGCTGAAAAGCAGATCATTACACAACATCAAACGACAATCATTAACAACAAAATACCCAATGAGGTGACGGCACCTATCCAAGGGGAGATTGAAACAATAGATTGTAAGAACAAGACGTTGAAAGAACTCGAATCTTTAGACTAAATTGCATGTGCCCTTTGATTTCTTTCTTCAAACCTTCTCAACAAGTTACAAAGGTTTGGGACATCAAAGGAACGAAATCATAAACAACTGCTTATCAAACCAAACAACTCTCATCCAAGAATGAACAAATATGCACTTGCAAACTTTTTGGCAGCAATGGTGCAACAATTTTGCGTAGTAAATAAAGGTTCCAAAATAATGAGAAAAGGCTATTATTTATAGAAACTCAAAGGAGTAGGCAACCTTAAAATCTCCTTGAGTTAACAATCAGTTCTTACCAATCAGCAAGATTTATTCCTATGTCTAAAAGTAGGTGAGCAAGTAGTTAACTGGAAATCTACTTCGGTTAACTAAAACTAAACTAAAAGGGAACTTAAATTACAAAATGTGCCTCCAAAATAGAGATCCACAATTAGTGGAGATCTAAGATAGACATCCATAATTGGTGGGATCTAACATGCATGATTAGTGGGACAGGGAGTTAAATTGGAATGAGGCATCAAGTTAACTCTTATTTCCATTAATGTTATTTTGAAGGGTAGGACATCCTAAGTGGGTGTTTTACTCCTCACCATCTCCAGTCAATAGTTCCTCAATCCATTCATTAACTTCTTCTGCCTCTAGACAATTAATGCTCTGTAGGATGATGAGGTGGTGTTTCAGCATCTCTTCACCATTCGCAAGTTGTTGATATTCTATACACTTTGCAATTGTCTCATCCAACTTGGTGGGCATGGTTGCAACCTTACTCAACTTGCAACCATCAGGGTCATTGTAAAAATTTCTATGGATGAGATCCTGGAACTATTTTTGCACTGCGCCTAGCTCAATGTATGCACCTCCCCCGTGCTAATAAAGGCAAGCGATAGATATTACAAACATTCTTGCAAAGTTGATAACACCTGCCACAATCTATCAATACTCGATCAATTCCACAGAATTGGCATCATAGGCTTTCACCTTGTATGTCAGTTGTTCTTTCCAAGCGAAAAGATGACTCTTGTTCTCTACAGTGGTAACTGATTGGTATGCCAGTTGTAAATCAGAGACTATGATCTCATCCCCAAGCCTCTTCTCTGCTACCTTTTGCTCTAACTATTGAATCTTTGCGCGGAGTTCATGAGCTTTGTTGCTCAACTAGTATAGTTCTGCCAGTATACACCGTCATCTGACGAAAACTTCTTCCACTTGAGTCCTCAAGTGTTTTCCATATAAGATCAGCTGGTGGTGATTTTGCTTCGTGGGGAGGTCAAGGTTCTCTTGTGGCAAAGAAGATATGTTAGGCGTACCATGCATCAATCTAGATATGTATAGTCTCAACTACTAGTTTTCAACCTTTAAGGCTGATTTGTCTTTCTCATCCTTAGCCATTCTTTCTTGAACACTCACTGATGTGATTCCAAGATCTACCTCCACCTGATGAGTGGTTTTCCCAAGGTTGACCTTCGACAATGTGAAGTCATCAACCTCTACCTCATGTGCATTCGTGTCCTTGGGCGGCGTCGCTGTCTCTATGGCAACTTCATTGTCATCATTCCTTCCTACGTGGACCTACTTCTTCAGCTTCTTTACTGGCATGTCTTGAGGGACATGGTCAAATTTTGTGATGTCAAGCTGGTAGGATGGCCTTTCTCTCTTTCATCCAAGGAGGCTCTCAAGCCAAGATGAATCTTGACTAACCTAGCTGAAAGAAGGAATGTTAGGCCCTTGAATGCCTGACGAATGAGATTGTGCTGCAATATCTCGTGGTGGAGAGCCCAAGTCAATGGGGATTGTTGACTTATGCGATGGTGGTGAAGTAGGAGGTTATGTTTCCACTACTGGTACTATATCAGTTGAACCTGCTTCCATCATTATCTCTATCTCGGTTGTGATTGTCTCAATCACTAGCTCAACTGCAATTATTTTCATGACTGTCTCGGGTATGATTGTGGTTGTCTCCACATGTACCTCTTGTTGATTTGTGTCAGCAATCTATGTTCTTCCCCTTGTGTGCCCTGACATTCTCATTCCTTTGGGAGGGTTACTCCATTGCTTCTACCTGGGATTCTTCCTTGACGTAGAAGGTAGTGAAGGATGAACCGGTGGAGGCTCTGCGCAGGGAAGTACTACCTTCCCTGTCTTCTTGATGTCCATGTAGAGTTGGTTGTTTCTTACAACCCTATTTGTCCTTTCCTCTATAGACATACTTTCCTTGGCATAATAATCCACATTTCCAAGTGGTTGTGAGTCCAGCTGATCTACTAAGAATGTAGGGAGAATAACCTCATCGTTATCATCAGATAGGCCTGCCACGTCCTCTGACATGAAGTCAACAATTTGTGGAAGCCCAAACCAACTGTAGTTCTATGTCTGTACATCAAACTCATCTTCACAATTGACCCAATAGTCCTCCATGGAAGACTTGTGTGAAGATTGTTGCTCAAGGTGTGTTGCATAGTGACCCCGTGGATCATACAACTATCTCCCAATGAGGTACTTGAGATTAAGTCTCACCATTTCGTGGTCAATGGTCTTGGCATCAACTATTGTCTTGCACCTGTATAGTCCCATCTCGAAAGGAAAGTTCACAGCCATTTTGCACTTGAGGCGCAGATGAGAATGAACTTCGGACAATTGGCACAAAAATTCCATGAAAACCACCCTATCTAAAGGATAGCGAGGCAACATGGCAGGATGACCGATGTATCCATACACGTGTATGTAGGTGAAGGTGGGGAATTGGATGAACCAATCCGCCCAGTCCACCATTGCCTCCTTGATTGTTGTTGATATGCATATATGCATCTCATAGTTGAGGTCTCTGACGGTGTGCATTATGAAGAGATCATTCATCCGCTTGAAATGTCTTTCTGCTAGAGTGAACTCAAGTCGCAGGAAATGCTCATGGACTTTCTACACACCTAAGGTTCCCACAGTGTTTAAGGCCCTGAATTGTCCTTGGAAGGCAATCAGGTACACAAGATATGAGCACATGTGGAACCTATGAGCCTCTAAGAACCCGGTCATCTACTTGTGGAGTGTATCACTGATGAGGGCGGGCCAGTCATAATGCTCTCTTTTGCTTACAATTTTAGCAATGATGTAGTACATCCACGAATGAAATTGGTTTCCCTCTTGTCCAGATATGGTTGGGTAACGTGATCATCACCGCATACTCATCTCAGAACTCTCCACGCCCTACATTCCTGGGCAAGTTGACCTTTTTGCTTTTTAACCATTTTTCTGTCATTCTCTTCTGGCACTTATCTTTTGATACTTCGAATGCCATTTCGCATTCTCTCACAAATAGAACCACATTTGTCGGGCATGGTGGAATAACAAAGCATTTTTCAACATCCTTAGGCTTAAGGTTGCATACCACTCACCCATCCATTGATCAAATTTCTCGTGTGGTAGGGTTATAATGCCTAATGCAAGCAATTACAAACTCCACACTCTGTAATGTGATGGGGATTGATGCAGCCTCAAGCAATCCATATTCTTTGGTGATTTGTAATGTGCACTGGTCTATTCCTTCCAACCCTTTTGAGTCAACCTTTGGGTTTACTTGATGTAGGTCTGTGTCGATCGTTTTCAGAAAATCATGAACCAAGACTATTTGGTCTTGTAATTGACTTGGGAGAACTGCATTCTAAAAAACTTAAAGATCAACTGTGTGCACAATGTTGTTTAGACAACTTCTGAAAAACCCCTAAAAGTAGCACATGTCGAGAAGTATTTTTCCAAAAAAAATCTGACAAATGGGCTTTGTTTGTGCTTCAATGTTGAACAAACCCAATTTGTTCGATTTTTCAAATCTTTGACTTTTTTGGAAAAATCCCTAAAAATAGGGGCAGCAAGTTTGTTGTTTCTGGAAAAATTCAAGAAATGGGTTTTGCTGAAAAATTGTGCTAATCATACCCAGTTGGTCAGATATGTGATTGCATGTTGTTTTCTAGGACATGCAGGAAGATTTAAGACAAGAAAAGAGGAAAAAGACAAGAAGAAGATTGGAAGTTATCAATTGTCTTTATGGAAAAATTGTACCTCTGGATGCAACCTCTAATAAATTATCCCTCGGTGCACTGATCTTCAAAAATATGAAGAACGATGAAAGCCCCTCTGTCAGATCTTAAAAAGATGCCTTGGAGAAGAAATTGTTGTTTTAGCCTTCAACTTGAAAAGAAAGATAATAAAATGGGACGCCTAGGCTTGATATATAATGATTGAAGCTTGAATGCATCAAGTTTGGCGCCAAATCTTGATTGAGGAGTTAATTTGCCTAATCTAGAATTCCCAACACTAATTTCCACCAATTTGGGAACATTTAGACATGAGAAGCCTTCAAAATATCTACCTCAAGTCAAATGATCTTGCTTTGACTTTCTAGGCGTCCCTTTTGAAGAATTGAACACTTTTTTCATTATTTTTTCATGGTGAAGTGCCTCTATTTGATCCTCGTTCCTAGTCGTTCTGTTGATCTTGAGTTGTTGCTGCTAGATCCATTACTGAGATGGAACATCCTTGATTGAGTGTGCCTGGGAGCTGCAAAGCTCAAAACCTAAATCTGATGCCTCTAATTTGAGGGCGCCTTTTCCTAGCAATGGCGCTTTTAGCCTCAAACTTAGTCAATTTTCTTGAGTGTTCTTCAATTCTTCCATTTTGACCACTCGTGCTCTAATATGAGATCACCACTGACTGATGAGTCTGATGATCTCGCTAAATCATGGGATGGATAACCAACTTGGTCCCAGAAAGGATGATTGGCTTCGTGAAGCGTTAAAGTTGGTTTAGGCACTTCAAAAGCATAGATGCCCCTAGCCTATAGGGGCGCTTTTGGCTTTTTGACTTGTTATTTCCATGTTGCAAACTTTCACGAACAATCCCAGTTTGATCTCTGTCGTCAGGTGTTTGATCTGTCTATTGTCTTTGCTAACAGTGTCATTGTTGAGATTAATCAAAACGGAGGTCATCTTGGTGGTCACTGTACTTCCAGACTGCGTCTAACTATCCAAAAAAAAGGGCGCCTTTTCCTAGCAGTGGCGCTTTTTCCTTGACACTTAGCCAATTTCTCCATATTCTTCATTTAGCTTCCACCTTTGGTGTTTTCTACTTGATCTATGCCTCTGATTACTTGACAATTCATGTGAACGTGTAGTTGGATTGATTGCGAAGCTGAGAAAGAGTTGACCAGGTGCCTTGTAGAAAGCAATTGTTGAAAACTTCATCAGGTGACTCAAATTCAAGGATGCCCTGGCCAGTAGGGGCACTTTTGCCTTAGCTGTTTGTATTTCTTTAATGATACGTGCCTTCAACATCTCCTGTTTCCACTTCTGTTTGTCGGTGACTGTTGGATCAAGTGTTCTTGCTTGATGATGTGTCAGAAAGCCAGCAACAACACGAAGATGATTGCCTTCGTGAAATTTGATGGTTGTCTTTGACCCACTGAATTCAAGGGCGCCCCTGGCCAGTAGGAGCGCTTTTGGGTGCAGTTTCATCATTTTCATTGAAAATCTTCATCTCCTCGCACTTTGCGTTCATTGTCCATCGTGACTTATTTGATCATTGTCATTGACGACGCGGACGCGTGCATCCTAGCAAACACCTCCATCGTGTTGTGCGTACAAGTGTTGGAAAAATTACTAAGGCATTTGACTGCATAGCCTCCTCTTGGTAACAAGGTGTCCATTCTCCAGACTTAACCAATATTTTCACTTTTGAAAATCCCCTCCATCACAAAGTGTATTTTCAAGCATTTTTGCCATGGATTCTTTGTTGAAGTTTTTGAAGCTTAGATTTCAGCACCTAGTACTAGCCATTTTGCCATTAATGGTTGCAGAGGTCCTAACTTTCTTCCCAAAAATAAAAAAGACCCACCAGAGTAAAACAAACTTTTTGGTGATCTTGACTTGACCAATGTGATCGTGAAGTCAATTCATCCTACCAAAATCATTTTCAATCAATTCTATAAAGGTCTTATTTTTAGGGGTTTTCCTAAAAACAGGGGTTTGAAACCCTAATTTTCAAATTTTCAAAATTTTGCAGGTATCTTCCTTGACACAAACCCACAAAAACCTTGTGTTTTGTTTGACCTAAAACATACTTCTGACAACATTTTTATATGATCTAAGATCATTTTAAGAAAAATGTCTCTTTGAAGCAAAATTTTATTTTGGGTACAACAACCTACAAATTAGATTGTGCAGAGAGATTGGATTTTCCTCCTATGCATACAACTAGGGTTAGAATTTGTTTTTGATTTGTCATAGAGTTATGCCCGAGCTATAAAGGCAAGAATTGTATTCTTTTAAAGGGTTATGAAGTTCTGAGTCCAAAAAGTTGTAATTGTAATAGGGATTACATAAGTTTGTAATTGGTCCTAGAGTCTTGGTCTAAGGTCTATAAGTCATTTTAAATCTGTAATACACATCTTAACTTGTAGCTTATGTAAATGCATGTTTGTGTATGATTGTCTCTAGCATTGCAATCCTGCATAGTGATGAATAAATAATCAAGAGTCGTGTTTATCTTGCAATTTATCTTACTTTTTGTGGTCTTAAGTTGCTTTATGTTTAAGAAGCAAGGTAAGTGCTTCTTTTGCAATACATAATGTGTAGTTGGTTATGATTTGATTCTTAAGTATGATCATATCACTAGCCCTCCATTAGTCGTGTTGCTACAAGGCAATGACAACTCTATGACCATCAAATTGTGAATATATTGCAAGCAATGAATACATTTGTTTTACTTTTGTCTTTAAAATAATAATATATAACTTTTGATTCTACTTTTAAAAAAGCCACCATTTATTATTTATCTAAGAGTTATTTTATATATATATTTGTTTAAGTAGTTTTTATGTACACGATTACAACATGATGCTTCATCCTTTGTTGCCACTATAGTATCTAAATGTAATTTTTTTTTTTTATAAATACATAGCTGTGTTTTTTTCTTTTTTTAGACACGCAGTTGATGCCACTGCATGATTATATTAATTGATTTCTGTACTTAAATATTTTTTTAATATTCTTTTATGTATTCAATCATATACAATTTAAAGAATAATATACATTAAAATAAAAAAAAATTAAAAAACAAACAACAAATATAACATTGAAACGTCAATTATCAATAAATTGAAATGTACAACCAATCCTTGGATGTTAATATAATATTTCATATAATTTCAAGAATGAAACAAAAGAAACCTTTGAATTATATATCAAGCTTGGATGGGATATAAAAAATCTAAAACAGGTCACAGGTTCATACACCCATGTGTAAATAATCGAACAAAGACATGTAAGCAGAGGGAAATAAGCACTAGAGAGGGAAATACAGGAGGCAAGACAGGCACTCTAAATGACATACATAACTCAGTCAATTGCAAAACAAGCATGCCCTCTACAAGGCAAGTTCTAATCTTTTATTTCCATATATGATATCAACAGTTTCTCTGCAAACGTCCCTTCAATGCAGTATCTACTATGTGTAGAACCCACTTCATTTGCAAGTGGAGCTCCAACCAAATTCTCATCCACCTTTGCGTACATATTTTTCTTCATTGGAATCTACAATTTGTTATTGCATTCAAAAAACAATTAAACCTCATATTCCCTGCTCTTAAAAAGCTAAGGTCGTTACAGCACGTTATTGAACCAAGACTACACTCTAAAGCTAATGAATAAACTGGTTACCAAAGTCATTTCATTTTAACCACATTATGTGGTCCAAATAATTTAGATGTAAAATCCCATTTCTAAACACTAAATTATTCTTGAAGGATGGCAAGGTGACATAATTTAATCAATTCAAAGATGTCCAGTGGTTACAATCAATGCTTCAAAGTTCGGTCAAATGAGAAATTTTCTGAAAATATAAGCAATGACCTTGAGTTATTTGCAGTGAGGTGCCCAACGCTGCTGGATTTATCTATGGTGCCCAATTGATCTTATATCTCTCTTGGCAAGGAAATTGTGCATACATGGTTTTTGTGCCACAATATTCACCAAACATCCTCCAAATTTAGCGTTTCTGGAAGTTAAAACCAAATCGTAAACAGAGAGTCACCCTATTGTTCTATTTAGATCGATTTCTGCAGTATTTCAGTTGGCAAAAATTTTGAAGCTTCAACTGCTAAGTTCATGAAGAATTAATTATCATTTTGGAAGAATCTCCAATAGCTGTGAGTATTCATAATCGAATAGACTCACAACAAAGAAAATTAACTTTCTACAGTCGTTGACAATTGATTACGAGACAATTACTCAATATTGACCCCAACATAAACAATGTGCGGATAAATGTACTGGTAAAGATCCCCACTATTGAACTCTCTGCAAAAGTCTCTGCACCATAATTTTTTGTTGAACCCCACTCAAGTACTCTGCATTCATGATGGCGTTTGAAACAAGAATGACCGTGGAAGGAGATGGAGCGTTCACCTTAACTCATCCAAAACAAAAACATAAGCTCTTGAATGATCTCAAATTATTCATCTCAAAATATAAAAATTTAAAAAGGTCTGTTACCCAAATTCGGCCATTTAATCCGACTGCTATTTCAAATGATAAACTCTTTCCAAGTTCCTCAAGAACAGGACAGGTAGGCTTGCTCAATAACCTATAGATAGAAAAAGTGTAGCCACACATCCATTTTACAAAGCCACACAATAATCTTGAAAATCCTTAAAACAATATCACAACTTTACTCTTGCCAGTTGGGTTCACCAAACAAAAAAAAGACTAGCAACTTAGTGCAAATCACTCCTATTTTTAATCCTTCTTATTTTTTATTTTTTATTTCCCTATTTGCAAAACAAATAGAGTTCCTTAACACATAAGTTGAACCAAGAAAGGATTATTTAAATTTTTCCAGAAATTGTAAGAAAAGCAAAAGGAATTAACGCAACCTACGCTCGTGCCAATTCAGTTTAACTTTCAAACATGTAGCCTCCAGTCAAACCACCAAATTCTGAAGCCTTACCACTTGCTGAAACAGATATCAAAAGCACACAAAAGTCAGATTTGTTCTGTTCGAGATAGGAGAGAAATCAAACTAAATTTTCACCAAGTAGTTAATAAAATATACCAAAGCATTTGAATCATTCTCATCCTACAAGAAAACAATTGTTTTTCCTTCCAATTAATTTGCACCTAACAATCTCATGTTTAGTTCCTTTAAAAATCTACAAAGGTATTATTGAAATATATTTTCACTGGTACGAGTTATAACCATCAACAAAAAACAGTACAGTAAAGAAATGTTCCTACATGCCAGATAACATTATACGATACATTGATGCCAATTCATGAGGTAAGATCCTAATCCCACCTCCATTTGTAGTAGAGTTGCCTCAGCACCTGCAACCTAGTTTAACAGTGCTGCTTGAAAAGTGCTAGGACAACCTACTCTTCAAAACAATTGTCAAAAGTGGGCAGAAGTTTGTCAGATGCTGTTCCATTTCAAGGAAAGCATAATGTGATTAGAGTGGAGACAGCAAGGGTCAGAAAACTAGCAGGAGTGGACTGGGGAGGAGATTCAAGGAGATGAAGAACAGAATCAACTCTGGACTTGACAGTGAAGAAGGGACACAAAGGATTATAGTGCTGGTGCAGGGTGCACAATAAAGAAAACAGTGTAGGATACACTTCAGGACCTCGGGTACTCTGGTCAGTAGCTACTCTACAGATGGACAAATAAATGTTTGGGGTGTGATCCTTGTTCACTCACTACGAGTCATATATGCACTCCATTTGTCCACTAAAACTAACCAACAAAAAGTACACTCTGTTCAGTAGCTACTCTACAGATGGACAAATAGCTTTTTTGGGTATGATCTTTGTCCACTCAACACGAATCATATATGTACCCCATTCATCAACTAAAACCATCCAAAAGAAAGAAAAACACCCTTAGTAGTTATTAATGAGGCAGACTAACAAACGTTGCTGCAAGGATGTATCTACGCTCTAGTTTTTGATGTTAAATGGGCTCTCAGCACCAACATTTGAAGATCATTCTGAAATATGTAAGAAGAAGACTTTGTTAAATGATCCACAAGGCCTTTTTCTGGAAAAAATATGAATAAAATAATAGTCTCTAAAATCTTATTATACTTGATCCTGAAGAATTCTCCATGAATGATTAGTATTTTGTGCCAAACATTTCTTATAGCCATGGTATCAAGCCCACATCTTCCTATTATTATTTGTTACTGCTATTTACTGTTTCTGTTTCCAATTCTAACTTGTCATAGAATGCTTATACTGTAATTATTACTGCAGAAATCTTCAAATCTCTGTTCTGCTTGGGTTTCAGTTAATGAAAGTCAGATGGTGATATTAAGGACTCTTGTTAAAGATTTGATGATGATTGATGATCATTTTCCATCTTCACCTAGTGCTATAAAGGACAACTCACATATATATGTATGCCCTGGTGCTAACTACAGACACAAGCACTCTAGTTTTCTCTTTAATATGCATGTGCACATGCATGGTCAAGCCACAAGTGGAGCATGTTGAGCAGTAAATGGCTGGCAATGGCAACTCATTACCCCCGAGGAAAATGCTTCATAACTTCAGCAATTATTGCAGAATTGCAGAGAATACAAAAAACACAATGGACAAAGAAAGTGCATCAATCAGTGTTACAAGGAATGCCTAACTGGGGATCTCAAATGCAACCCCCTTGTCTCCTGTGTCTATGTGACAGGAACAATTTCACAAAATCCTTAACTATCCCCTAAGTGCACGGGACACAAATCTGGGGATGCTGATCTCTGTATAAGAATATCTCAGAGATGTTCAGGAAATTTTTCCACGTATGAGAGGATGCCAAGACATTCCCCAAGCATGTCCCAGTAATGAGCATTATTATTAGTACCACAATGACAAACTAAAGAACAGGACTATCAATGAAAAAATAAGCCTTACTTTTTCTCACAGGAAATATAAAACTGTCAGCTGCCAGATATGGATGATCCGTCAAACAGCAAGCCCAGTAAGTGTTTCTAGTCTTGTGCTGTTATCAGCCTATGTAGTAAAGCAGATTGATTTTGATCCCTTGTAAATTCATGCCACATGGATTGTAAGAGGAAAGGTAACAAATGCTATCTGTTGCATTCCAATGTAACAACAGATAGTATATAGCAGTAGTGACAGTATTGTTGAAAAGCTCGGACTCAGCAAAAACTTCAGACTCGGAAAACTTGGCATATTTTCCAAACATTAAAAAAAAATTAAAAAATTGTAAAATAATCTTAAAAAATGCATAAAACTGAATTTACAAAGGTCATAAGTAGATTTAACTTCATTTATAGATCAAAAACAAGTTCGATTCACATCACAGTGTCATATGATTATAAATTACAAATCTTTATTATTATCTAACAAATACCATACGTGTAAAACATGAGGCACAAAACAATTTTTTTTTTTGGCTTTTTAAAACCAGAGCAGTGGTCTGGGCACAGCAACCCCCAGCAGGGTTGAGGGGTAGAGCCCCTGTACAATACCCTATGGCAGTATATAGTGAGGTCAAGGAGTGAAGCCCCAGCTGCCAAGCCCTAATTAAGGCCTTCAAGACCACACAAATCTTCATGACACATGCTTAAGTTCTCAAAAATAACAATGCAAAAAATCAGGTTTTTTTAGGCGGAAACAGTATATGTGGCACCAGACAAGCTTTTCTTCTCATTTTGTGAGTTTTTAAGTGATTAACTCCTAGGCCTCACTGACCTGTGACTGCTCGTTTCGCAAGTTTTTCAGCTATACATACAAATCTGTCATACACTACCTAAAATTTTAGCAGTCCTTGGTTCTCCCTGAACACATTTCCCATTTCACATCTCAATGCCGCCAACAAATTTTTGAAACATTAGTGTCAACAGCTTTAAGAGAAATTGGACAAAAAATACACTCGACATATACAGAGATGTGCAAACCACGAATTCTTGAAGTTAGAATTTACAAAATTTTAAAACCAGAAAAATAGGGCAACAATTTTTCTTGGATATAAGATGTATAATGTTAATTTGAAATTGTGGTCAAAGTGAAACAGCCATTCTTTTGAAGGAAATTCTCATCCACTTATACTGGTCATTCAAATAAGTGTTTGAATCTGTTAAACTCACTTCTCTTGTTCATGTCAACGAGTATTCCTTCAAAATCTCTTATATATTGGATCTTGGTATTTTATGGAATAACAATTTCACTCAACAATATATCCTCCCTGGGATGGTCATACACTACCACATACTCATTTCTCTCCATCACTCCCTTTTCATGAGGTTAAAATTTTGATTGTTCTTTAAAGGGTAACCCAGGCACAGCAGGTATTGGTGGTATCATAAGACTCTCAAGGCTAACTTACTCTGAAATATTAAGAATAAAATAGATACATCAAAATTCTACTGAATCTTGTGGACTGCTTAGAGGGGTTTCCTATTTTTAGAATTACATTAGGCAAACCCCAATCTGACCACATTTGTTAGGAATAAAGGTGAACACCACAAATGAAAATCTGAAAATCTGATTACAAATCTGAAATGAAACACTTAGGAACATGAAAAACCATTCATCTAAAAGAGCTTAATTGAATACCATTAATGGAGGTTATGAAAAAAATCAGCAAACCACAGAATCAACACATTACACAAGAATTATGTGGAGAAACCCTTTAAAGGAAAAAATTCAACAGGAAAGAGGCCAAGATTGTATTAATCTTCAAATACAAGAGACATATACAACAATCTTCCTTCTACTCCCAATTCTAGTACCTTTTGTGTACCTGTAAAAACACTATATTCATACACCATCCAAGAACCCCAATATATAGAGTTGTAGAGAAGCCTTACAGGCCCAAAATGAGTGCCAAAATTTTCCTCTTCAATTCTCCACGCCTTGTCCATTGGTTTTCCCTCCTTGGAATGTGAAACAACATTTAAATTTCCCTCCTTTAACTCTCTTTCCTAAGCGTCAAACTTGGGAAGTTCAATAGTCACCTTTTAATTTATTATTTTGCCTTTTATCACCCCCTTCCTAGACATCCACATGAGGAGATAGGAAATTGTGTACACAAGGAATAATTAATTTACAATTACCCCTAACACCTTCCTTATGAATGTATTGACAACATATAATTGGGACATTAATACAATGACATAGGATTTACAACATTGATGGCACCTTGTCCTAACATTCTCCCACTTGACATCTCCCACTTGACATCATACATTGTAAATATATCCATAGGAATGCAAAACAATCAAGTACTAGGAACAAAGACCATGGCCTCCTTGCACCAACAAAACTTTTCTATGCTAATAGGCTTGGTCAATGAATCTACAACATTCTCTTTGGTGTCCACCTTCATCAGCACTACCTATCCATTTTCAATCATTTCTCGAACAAAATGGTATTGAACATCCACATGCTTTATGCGAGCATGATACATTGGATTCTTTGCCAAATAAAGTGCACTCTAATTGTCACATCCAATTTGAATAGTCTTGCAATCAAACCCAATACCTACAGACAACCTCTATGAAGGGCACACAATCTATTGAGAGCGGGGGGTTGAATCAGTAGATCAAATCAATTTAAAACTCTTTAATTCAACACGTAAATCTGATCATGAAACATGAATCAAAACAGCTACTACCAATCAATCAATCACAAAAGCACACATTCACACAATGAACACCAGATATACGTGGAAACCCGGAATGAGAAAAACCATGGTGAGAAGAGCTGCTTGGAGCTACTATCCAAATCTAGCCTCATAGAAATAATGAATAAGTTATAATCATGAAGTAGGCACCAACCTACTGGAGACACCAATCCCCTATACGGAGATCTAAGCACCAACTCAATGAGTAGAACACCAATCTTGCCAAAATACAAAGATAAAGCTTGTGGAACCTCAATGCTGATAACACAGCTTACACATGATCTAAGCTTGCCTCAGACACACTCTTACACTCTTTATGATCTTCTGATAATGTTGCACAATGATTGAGATGCAACTTACATTGAATCACACTTCCTCGCACAAGATTATACTTCCATACGAATTCGCATCCACACACACATCTTTCTCTCACTTATCATGTGAAGTGAGATGATGATTATATACAACATACTACATTAACATCACTTCATGTCACTCAGGGGTCTGCAATTAACCAAGTCAACATAGGATGGACCTAAATTCAAATTACATGAAAAGTGTAACGAGTAGGTCCTAAAACAAAAATATTGCTGCCAAAAGAACATGATGTCGTGCACTTCCACATGAACCTTAACCTAGACCTATTTTAACACCCCAAGCTATCTCCAAATGACGCACGCTACTAGCCATTGCCGCACAGTTCTGGAACACCAACTAGTTAACTGAAACACAATGAACCTTCTGTCACTTCAATCCTTTTGCATGCTGAGCATAACTTCCGGAAACTCTGGAATAAGATAGAACAGATGTAGACATACTCTCCTTTCAAACTGCAGAGCAAAACTCGCATCCAAAAGGGAATACAGAACATGACTGTATTGCTAGAGAAATCTCTCTACCCTAAGTAACTGACCTCCAACATTCTGAATCAAACTTTCAGATGACTCTATCAACATGAATAGATGCAAGCATACAATAAGCAGTCAGCTTCGTTGTTCTCAAAATGCATTGATAATGATTATTCAAGTACTATTACATTCACTATTCAACTAGCATTACTCCTTAGACATCACTCCTTTGACATCAATAACAACCTATGTTCAACAATCTCCCAGAAAACAGCAAAATGTTGGCCACATACGAAGACAAATCTAATGTGAAACCACAACATGAAACCACATCACTTGAGTTCTTACTCCCCTTAGATGATTTAGCATTTTGAGACCTATTTCTCCCCCTTTGACATCAATGGCAAAGGTAAACTGGGTGTATGGATGGCATTAGACATACTCCCCCATCCCTGCTCAAGAGATAATTGCTAAAATGATAAGGCAAACAACTACACTATTCACCTTGCTTTTACCAACATCAATGACAGCATACAAGGAGTTGCCTGAAAATGGATGACAAAGGTGTTAATATTTCATTACTTTGATGATAAATCTTCTTCCTTATTTCTTGTATCCAATACCAAAATGAACATCAAGCTATTATTCAGGAATCCCTCACGCACCAGGTTAAATATGTACAGCTTGTATATAACTATTCCAATTTGCAGAGTTAAACCGAGGTTATTGAATAGATTTTGTGCAATGAAAAAGCCAAGTGAACATTTTCTGAAGTCATTTGTCATAAAACTCAGCAAGCCAGTGCCAGAAGAAATGCACTCAGTATCACCATTGTCAAGCTGAAGCCACCCCTCAAGCTAAAAAGTGTTAGTTTCAGATATGCAAACCCAACCAATGGGAGGCACCCCTCAGCAGAATCAACTGCACCATAACAAGGAAGATATGTTGGCCCACTTAACTGGTTTTTATGCTCCAAATCCTCTCTATGCCCCCTTCACTCCCTCCCTTGCCCACAAAAACCCACGATATTGAAATAGGATTCTCTTAAGAAAAAAAGTGGCTAATGTTTGACTCTAAAACAAGACTTATACACTCCTGGTGTTTCAGTCTTATCTTTGTTACAAATTTATTCTGTACTTTTTATAAGGTTTCCATGTATCTCTTAGATCTCGGAATCAATGATGTAGCTCTCCCCTGTTTCTGTCTTCTCACTTGAACAGAGTTTTTGTACCATGATCTTTTCTATATTATAATTATCTTTGCTCCAGAGAAAAAAAAAAGTTTGATCAACTTATAAACAAGCAGAACCCCTGTGTCTATTATTGGAAAAGGATAACTTGCTGGGAGAGGATTTAAGATAATGAGCTGACCATCAGTGCATGAAAGCTCTGGATTCATGTCACGATTAGCTTTAACCACCCGTATATAGACCAAGGCACCAATCTGATTAACAAAAGAAGCTGTTAGTAAAATGTAAGAAGAAAAAACAGGGCATGTTCAAACTGCAAAAGAAGAAACATCCTGATAGGTTATATAAATAACTCACCTCAAACTTTGGTATATTCCTTCTTGTTCCGCCTTCAAATGAGAGAACTGGTAGAAAAGCCAACATGGGCCCTTTTATGTCTACTAGGAAGTTCTGAAATCACATTATAGTAATACAGAATGTAGGATATTGCTTGATGATAATAGGTTCAATATACCACTTTAAAAGCATTTTGAAAACAAGATGAAAAACAAACACAATTATGAGTGCAGGTAAATTTGAGGTGAAAATATATAAAGCACCAACTATGTTAATATAAAATAACAAAAGTGCAGTTTTTAAGGAAGTGCAAATTTTTCCACATGCCATGGATGAGAAGAACATTTAAGGAATTCTTGGACTGATTGAAAGAGAGAACAAATTTTTAATGTCAACAAATTTAATTTTCAGCTATAACTTTGGAATCAGACCATGTTGCCATTTGACTGGTTCATATATATTATAACATTAAAATGTCTAAAATTAACATGAGGATGTGAGGGTTGGTATGGTGCCATTATTGCCTCCATTTTTACAATTAAACATAAATTGTTGAATATTTTCTTATTTAAGAATTATTATAGTCTTTATCCCATGCAAAAATAAGCTGACACATTCACACTTTTCCCACATGATGAAGGGAGAAGTACAATAGCTAGCTTGCAAACTTAATCATCACTTGTATAGGTTTGTTCTAAACTTATAGGAATACAATTTCGCAGTTGATGTGCTGCACTTTGCATGCAAAATATTGTACTCTGACAAAAGCAATACAAAATGAATATATCCAAATATTATCTTTGTAATCATGACACTGGATCTCCTTATTTAGCACAAATATATCTGCCAAAGAGAAAAGGTGTCTGCAATAATAAACTGAATACCATGAGCCTCACAGGTTTATGTTGACATATTTTAGAAATCCAGTTCCTGAGCAGGCCTACATATGATGCAAGAAGCTGGGAGGGACATGAAGATCACCATTAGATGATAGTTATGACACAAGTTACAGTCCTTTACTCTTCAAGTTATAGTCTTGGACATATTATTTGTAGCTTCACTTTGTAGATGTTATTACTCATATTCTAACAAAAACCGCATACTCTACACCGGTTTTTGTAAACAGTCTTCTTTACTTTGAGATACAAATTCACTTGTATGATTTTAAAAGAAAAAATAAACAATCATGGCTACCCAGATACACAGATTCTGAGCCCAAACACTCATCCTTCGTATCAGAAATGTGACCCCATCTTGCACCCCATATATAGATGTTCCCAGAGATCAGGAGACTTCAGATGACATTTCTAAGAATCTCTATGTGTCCCCCTGAAAGTGTCCTTGCATAATCCAAAACTTATAATGGAAGTTTCTTAAACATGTCATTAATTGCATTGATGCATTCTTCAAATGGCAATACTTGGTTGATGAAGCTAAAAGAACTAAAAAAAACACTAATAGCCATTAATTTGTCTAATTTTTTCATAAAAAAATGATGAGTTTTTTGTAGCAGAAAAATTTCTTATCAAGGCCAAAAGTGGTATTTGTAAGAAGATAAGACAAATGCGGCTTAAGATATTCGTGTGCAGAAGCTTTATCAAGTGACTGAATTTAAATTTAGGCTATATATTGAACACTAACACTAGCATTCTGAAATATGTAGATTTAATTTTTTGTTTATATATGTATTATATTTTCTTGTCTCAATGCACGCCCATGCCATAGTTTTTTATTTAATTTTTAGTTTATATATGTATTATATTTTTCTGTGTCAATGCATCCCCATGCCATGGTTTTTTTTTTTTCAAATGGCATCTTTGTACAAGTCAACATCTCCTGTTCCCAGATGTCTCCCATCTCCAATGACAATCAAAACATAAGTGGCATGAATATGTTGTGCGCTTCTGAGTTATGTTGATTAAGATAAATTTATGACCTTTATGAGTATTAACTATATTTTTAAATGAGAATGATTACTGAGACACATAATCTCAAATGGACTAATATATGCACGAAGAGATTTGCTACTCATATTGTAACAAAAACCGCATACTCTGCACTGGTTTTTGTAAAAAGTCTTCTTTACGTTGAGATACAAATTCACTTGTATGATTTTAAAAGAAAAAATAAACAATCATGGCTACCCAGATACACAGATTCTGAGCCCAAACACTCATCCTTCGTATCAGAAACGCGACCCCATCTTGCACCCCATATATAGATGTTCCCAGACATCAGGAGACTTCAGATGACATTTCTAAGAATCTCTATGTGTCCCCCTGAAAGTGTCCTTGCATAATCCAAAACTTATAATGGAAGTTTCTTAAACATGTCATTAATTGCATTGATGCATTCTTCAAATGGCAATACGTGGTTGATGACAGCTAAAAGAACTAAAATTAACACTAATAAGCATTAATTTGTCTAATTTTTTTCATAAAAATGATGAGTTTTTTGTAGCAGAAAAAATTCTTATTAAGGCCAAAAGTGGTATTTGTAAGAAGATAAGACAAATAAGGCTTAAGATGTTCATGTGCAGAAGCTTTATCAAGTGACTGAATTTAAATTTAGGCTATATATTGAACACTAACACTAGTATTCTGAAATATGTAGATTTAATTTTTTGTTTATATATGTATTATATTTTTCTGTCTCAATGCACGCCCATGCCATAGTTTTTTATTTAATTTTTTGTTTATATATGTATTATATTTTTCTGTGTCAATGCATCCCCATGCCATGGTTTTTTTCTTTCAAATGGCATCTTTGTACAAGTCAACATCTCCTGTTCCCAGATGTCTCCCATCTCCACTGACAATCAAAACATAAGTGGCATGAATATGTTGTGCACTTCTGAGTTATGTTGATTAAGATAAATTTATGACCTTTATGAGTATTAACTATATTTTTAAATGGGAATGAGTCACATAATCTCAAATGGACTAATATATGCACGAAGAGATTTGCTAGTGGTAAACCAAAAGGCACCCAAGCTATTTCAAGAAAGACTTTAACAGACAAACAAAATTTGTATTGCATATATAATGAGGAAGAGATGCCCCATTTGACATAAATGTCAATCCAAAGAAAATTTGATAGAAAGGAAATTATCCATGCAAGGAGGGAAAGACCCATATATTTTTAAAGCATATGCAAGCACAGTTAAATATAATTTAAAAGAAAAGAATCAGAAAACAAGTAGGTTCACTTTAATGTGGACAAAATGGAATCTATTTAATAGCTGAATTTGAATTCACTGTGATTCATAGATATTTGTACAAGCATGTACAAGTCTATTTGAAGCACATTCATGTAAATTTCCTGAAGGTATACTTTCCAATCTTATAAGCTTCTACATAGTATTGAACAACAAAAGCAGTCAACATTATAATTTATAATAGTCTGGCAGCTAAAATTCTTACTAAATGTCAAGAGTGATTGAAGCTAATTGCAGTCAAAATCCTCCAATTTTGTAAGGTGCAATTTGTTGATCATTAATGCAGGCTATTTTAATCAACTGTTAGTAAGTTGTGAATTGATTGTATGACTAGTTTGAAGGGAACTCCAGAAGAGGAGTCATTTCCAGCTTCAGAAATGCATTTTGAAGGCCCTTACAAATGTCTCCCAATTGTCACCAGTAAATTTCCAGCAAGTTTCTGACTCTTCCACCTATTTGTAGTAAAATTCATGAATATTTGGGTAGTGTTAATTGGACATAGAGCCCAGATGATCCCCTTGGTAGAAATTGTTTTCTTCACAGCACTTGCAAATGGAATTGAAAACAAAAAATTAATAAAAATATTAAAAAATGAAAACCATGCATAACTCTCTTGACAATATTTAAACATGCATAGATGTAATGGAGCCAAATGTGCAGATAAACGTGTCTACATGTAATGTCCCTTCCTTAGGTGTTCAGATCTAAGCAAAGGTTGACCTATTACTAGGGTTCCCATAGGTCAACAGTATGGATAGGGGACCCATTCTGAGGCTATGGAACCTTGTCAGGAGCTTTCCAAGGCTTCAGTTTGTGATTCAGAGGTTGAATTCAAGGTTACTTGGGAAATATTTAAGTTGTCTCTAATGGACTAGTGAAGGTGTGAATAGTAACTGAAAAATAGGTGGAATAGTAAAAAGTGCACCCCCTTGTGCCATGAAGCCTAGAGACATAACTTGGGGCTTTTAAAAACAACTTTAATGATTAAAATGAAGGCCTCTTTGAAAACCCACGCCTAGCTTAAGGAGATAAAGCAATTTCATTAAAAGACTTAAAAGGTCTTCATGGTGTTAATCAAAAAGGAACCCTAAAAGGGGCGCCCACTTAGGGGCATAGTGAAAAGTGTATAAAATGAACTTGAGGCTGCCATTTTCATTATCACAAGTTATAATTTTCAGAGCAGCATTGCAGGTTGGAGCTCAAGGAGGGTTTCTACATGCAGTTTGGCCTTCCAGGAACAAAAACTCTTGGGAGAAGGGAGTGTTGGACGAAGCCCCAGCATTTTAGGAGGTAAAAACAGCTTATGAAGGTTTTCTTATCAGTTTGGCAGCTAGTTTTGAGGAAGAATATTGCAGACCAGTCCATTTCGTGGACAGAACTTTACATCAGATTGCAGATCAGTCCTTTTAGAGGGCATTTCTACCATCTTTCAGCAGTTGCACAGTCAGCCGCACCTCTGTTTGGCATTTGGGCTTCAAACCCTAAGCACTAAGTGAAGTTTATGAAGTTTTGGAGTTGAGAAGTTTCATACAGCAGTGGCACAACCCCTCTCACACCTGGAAACGAATTGGGTAGTCTTTTGTAGAGCTGGGAGAGTTCGAATTTGCTGTAACAGGGTTATATCAGACCTGAAATTTCAGTTGCAGTCTTGTAAAAAGTCATTTTCTGGTTTTTGGATGAATGGGTATGTTGCAGTTGGCCCATATCTATGTAATTTCAGTCTTTTAATTAATAGAATCATTGCATGTTTGGTTATTTTTCCTTTATCAGCATTGTACATGTCATGCATTTCGCATAAAACTCAGAAAAACACAAAAAAATCAGAAAAACACAAAACACAAACAAAACAAAACCTATTCTATACGCTGGTCAAAGACTCCAAGAAAAACCAAAATTAGAAAATTCAGATCAAATTGAGGAAGGAATCTTTCAGTGGTATCAGAGCATGATCTTGCCAGCCTGTGGGCACTTTGTTCAGTTCTATGCATCCTAGAGAGGTCGGGCCTCACAGATATTATACCCGCAAGAGAGCACACAAACAGCTTGGGGTTAACACTGGTATTCCGAGTGCAGCCATGGGAGATAGCCATGAGGGCAGCAGCAGTCCCCATCAAAGGGGGGGACAAAATCCGCAAGAAGATCCAGATTGTGAGTTATTCAGAACTTTCGTTAATACACAACCACTGATTGTACAGGCATTAGATAGACTCCAAACTACACTTGACAGGATGGATTTGGGTCGGCATAGAGATAGGCGTGGCAGACATGACAGACGTGAGAGGACTGATAGGTCTATTACAGTTACAGGCAGCCATGGGAGTAGCAGGGCTCCCTCATCGAGAGACAATACTCTTGGTTCTCCTAGGCATGACAGGACTCGTACAAGCACATCAAATAGACCCATACAGCCCCATTTTCCTCCTAGAGATGAGCCACCACCAGTTGACCCGCTCAAGGGAGTGGAGTTTTAGGATACGGTTATGGCAGCGAGTGATGAGTGGGCACACCTTCCTGGGCATGTTAGGGATGCCTTTCCTCTACCTCAGTATTGCTCACAGCGTAGAGATAGCATGAGGAACCGTGGTGATAGGGGACCCAGACAACAGCATAATGGTGATCTCCATCGAGCTACTAGCAAGCTCACTATATCTCCCTTTGATAGTAGTGAGAAGATCACCGCCCGAGCTTGGGTGCACAAGCTTGACATCTACCTATCACTTAAGCCAATGCCTGAGGACGAGGCCATCTAGTTTGCAGTACTACACTTGGAGGGCGTGGCATATGATTGGTGGCATCATGGTTTGGTTACCCAAAACCATAGACTTATTCATTCTTACAAGGAGTTCACTAAGCAGTTGATTTCCAGATTTGACCGTAAGGATGTTGAGTTGTACTATAGAGATTTAGCACTTCTGCGACAGACTAGACATGTTGAAACTTACATTAATGAGTTTCAACACATTGTTGTTATGGTTCCTGAGATGCTAGATAGACGTGTGGTGATGCTCTTCATAGAGGGTTTACATGACAGGTTACGAGGTTTGGTCAAGGCTCTTAAGCCTAAGACCTTACATGAGGCTATCCAGATTGCACTAGACCTTGATACTTCACCACCTCCTACTTCTTATAAACAGAATAAAAAGTTTTCCAAGGGCTCCAAGTCCTTCCAGAGATCTCCAGCACAGCATAGGAGTACACCACCTCCTCCCAGGATGGATCAGGAGACACGTAACGAGTTGAGAAGGAAGAAACTATGCTTCACATGTAAGGAGCCTTGGGAGCCCAGACACCGATGCCTTGGGAGAGGCAAGGCGCATCTCATTGAGGTTGTGTCTAATGTGGATGACGAGCGTATACAGGATACAGATTCCGAGGGCAGCGATGGTGAGGATGTACGGGTAGCCCCACAGGTGGAGCTTGGAGCGGGTGACGCTTTGGATGCACCCAATCCTGTCATAGCCACCCTTTTAGGAGTCCCTAGATATCATCCCTTTCGCTTGAAGGGAGTGATTAAGGGGCAACGTGCGACTTGTCTGTTGACAATGGTGCCACGCACAATTTTATTGATGAGGGATTGGTTGCTAAGCGAGGTTTGCAAGCAGAGGATTTTCCTGGTTTCAGTGTGACAGTAGTTGATGGATTTTCTATGAGGTGCACCAAGGTAATTCCGCAGCTTAATATACAGTTGGGAGATTACACCTTGACTGATGATTTCTATGTGGTGGGTCTAGGTGACATTGATGCAGTGCTAGGCATCCAGTGGTTACAGTCACTTGGTAGGTATGTTCAGGATTTCAGGAGAATGGAGTTGGAGTTTACAGTTGATGGCAAGAAGGTGGTGCTTGTAAGTAGTATATCTTTACTTTTGTTGTAGTCGGCCGTAGTCGGCCATTTGCTAATAAAACTATAGTTAGTGGGAATAATACATGTCATGTACTTTCGGGTAATCAAGTCCCAATTAGTGATAACTGTTGTTATGAAACGTCGTGTCAGTTGGTTACTTAACTACCGCCGAATATTATATGTACTCAGTTTCTGTAGTCAGGGAGATGTTTTGAGGGAATGTCATGGTTGGTAATACTGTTATATATGATATCACTGATAATGAATGAAGCTTTTGATGTTCAAACATGATATATTCCTGTTCTATTATTCTGTTCCATGTTCTACATATGATTTAGTTTGCTCAGTAGTACGTAGTACTTGAAGAAGGGGATCGGGAACACCGAAGGCAACAAATACTGCAACGCTACGAAGAGAGAACCAAACGAGAAGAGGAGGAACGCGACACTAGCCAGAGACGTACATCCGGTAGTCAACAATGATTGCTTGAATAAATTTTAATGCCCGTACGGCCGAACAAAGACAAGAACTGAGTACCTAGCGGGCACAAGACTCAGGAGGAGAAGGTTCAATGATCACTCAAGCTGCAAGAACAAGAAAACCGGCGAAGAA
>VDFB02108048.1:0-21108 GCA_007258455.2 Sequoia sempervirens
AGTTTGTCTCTGATAGGTTGGCCTTCATTGAGATAATATGGTAGATGGACCACTATGATGCAAAAGACTTTAGGTTGTTCTGAAAGGCCTCCATTATTGCATCAAATTTCTCTTTTGATCATTTTTTTCTATCTACAAAGGAACCATATGAGGTATTTGGTATAATTGTTAGTAACCTAAGAATGAAAGTAGCCTCTGGTAGAAAGTTTGACCCAGAAGGACATATTAATAGAGAAAAGATAAAGAAGTCAATCTCATGATATGGACCTCATGCATTTTACTTCAGAGAAGATGTGATAAGGAATTTTCCAACACCTACTACTGTCTGGGATAGGGATGAGATGTGGATGAAGATTGTTGAGGTTGAGTATAAGGCTTCTACTTAGAATTCCTATTATGAGAGCCCTTATAAACATATCACTGACAAATATAAAAGGATGGAATTGGTCCTTAGTGATTTCATGGATGGAACCTTTTTGGAGAAAGTGGAACAAGTTAAGCAGTTAGCTCAAAGAGCTTTGTAGGAGCATTTAATAAAGGTTGGTGGTCAACCAAAGGAAGTCACAACACCAGAAGAGTAGCAGCTAGTGGATATAGAATATACTCCTATTATGGAGTTGCCTATTGAGAGCGTTGATGAAGCATAGGGTGTTGAGGGAAATTTGCAACAACCAAAGACTAAATAAAAACATGTTGAACAAGGAACAAAGTTTGAGTTTTCACACCCTGATATAGGGGATGTAATTGAACCTTTTGTCCCAGATGATAGTCTAGTGCCTTGGGAATATGATAAAAGCCAAGATAATGATGCAAGGGTGCTAGCTTGTGCTAAGTTTCTAGAAGATGACTCTTTTGTGAGAACAAAAGAATTCATGGAATACGTGATCGAGCTTAAGGCATAGGAAATAAATGATAGGATTCAAAAGGCTCAGGAGGGAGTGGAAACTTCTCAATTGGAGGAAGTTAGAAAGAAGACTAAAGAGGAAATTATCTAGTAGATTGCACAAATGAATCATGTGGAAGCTAGGAGATTAGTCAAAGATGGTGGAATGATGGCAATGTCTGGTTGGATCTTGTCATCAATAATTTCCCTAGATGCAATCAGAAATGACCCAAGCGTGGTGGTGTTAGAAGAAACTTTTTATGACAACTTTTGGTTTAGTGTCTAGTCCTAGCCTACATGCATTGGTTATTTGGCAATTGATGCCAGATTCAAGAAGATGTAGACTCAGTAGAGAAATGACTAGCCTTTCAAGAGATTTGATAAAAGGTAGGGCTTCAAAGATGATAGCCCCACAAGCTGCAAGATTAACTATGCACACAACCTTGTTGAGTTTGGACACTACAAAAATCTCTCAGGACAGGTACATGAAGTTGTTGGAAAAGCATAACAATTTGGTTGAGGAATACAATAAGTTAAGGGCTATTGCATTTAGTGCATGTTAGAAGACTCAACCTACTTCTCCATCTAGTATCTCATCATAGGAAAAGGAAACCTTCAAAGCAATAATTATTTCCATGAAGAATGAACTCCAAATAGCTAAGTGTGAAAATATTAAGCTCTAGGAGGATATGAATAAGATCACAAAGGATATGGTTGATGAGATCTTGGGCCATATATTAACAAAGGTAGCCTTTAAATTAGAAGATGCTTTGTTAACATAGAAGGGTATACATGAGGCTTTTGAAAGGTTTCAACATGTTAAGGAGTTTTTCCAAAACATATGGAATAAATGAAGTAGTATATTGAATAGTTTAAAGGAAATACAAGAAAACATAAAGGATGACCCTGAAGCTCTAAAAAATCTCCCAACTATCATAAGTGGAATTGAGATGATTGATGAGATCACAGGATCTCATGAATGAATTGGAGCACAACTGCAAGGTAAAATCAATTCCTTTAGGAGTATGGAGGAACGTGATATGCCTAAGATCCTCAATGAAGATGGAACACTTATGGAGTATGCACCATGGAGATAATTCTTTAAGCATCAAATGGCTACAGGTCCACGAATATAGTATGTTGATAAAAAATAGACATAACTTTTTTGAATGGTGTTATCAATACTCTCATTGGAATCCAAGTAGACACAGACACCTTTGTGAAAGAAGCCAGAGTGGTAATTGATGTAAGGTACAATACATACAATACAAAGGTACAAAAATTTCTTGATATTGATTGGCCCATTGAGGATGAATATAAAGATTGGCTGGAAAAATATGTCAAGTAATCCATGAAGGTGGCAAGAGGAATATAGAGTACAGTTAAGTATAGTATAGGTTCGGCCTTTGAAACAATTGTGTAAGGGAAATTTATATCCTCTCAATATGAAGGTGCACATGGTAACCCATCCAATCCTTTCCTTTTGTTTTGTTTTCCTCTTCTCTCATGCTTTACACTTTTTGTTGAATGGATGGTGGTGTGGAATTCTTGAACAATGAGGATATTATCCCCATAATCTTTTACAAGTTTTTTCCTTTTGTATTTTCCCCCCATTTCTTCAAAGTGTTAATATAACTACATGGGGGTTGAAATGAAGTGAAATATACTTGAAATGTTGATTGAACTAAAATGTAATTAGCCAATAGCCCGCTACTTGTTTTTATCCCTTGATCATATAAAAGGGATTTCAAGGCTATTGTGCAGAGGTCTTTGAAGTTTTGGTTGATCTCAAATAGTTACAATAAAGTATTATAAGTACAAGCGTATAATGGATATAGAATTACTTGTTGAGTCTTAGGATATGAGTCTGTACTCACAGTTAGCTTAAATGTTTTGCATCAATTATAGCATTTGAGAATCGATAATGGAAAATTTCATACAAATTGTCTCCTATGTATATGTTCACAAATCAACAATGAAATAGTTAAGCAATGTCTCATTGGTCTCCAATTTATCTAATTGGATGTGTGTTTCCATTGTTACTTCAATTCAAGTAGTTGATTAAAATGCTTTAAAGCAATCACTAGTTTATGAGTTAATTCATAGGATATTTAAGTATGTTTTGTATGGAAGGTTTGGATTATAAATTTTCAATGCAAATCCATAATGGTCTATAAATATTGAATACTTTAGTTATTGCATTACTGTGTATTATGAATTTGATTCTTTCACCCTAGGATAATTCACTGATTCTATACATTGAGTAATTCCAAATATATCAGGTCAGTTGGATAATATTAGAGAACAATTCATTTAGTTAAATTCATCTTCACTATGGTTATGGTTTGTATGGGTTTTGTTTCAATTGTCCATTCTCTACTCCAAGTCATAATGGTGTAAAGGATTTTCCAATTCTTTGTAACTTGTCACTTGTAGAGTCATTGATATGAGAATGTATCTACTTAATATGCAATGTACATGTAGATCTTTTGAAGAAATATTGTGAGCGCATTGTAGGAACACCCTCCTAGGTTTTGCAGAGCCCGAAGTGCAAGAGGAAAGTTGAATTTCTTTCTCTCATTCATTGGCCAACCCCTTTTAGGTCGTCAATTATTGGAATTGTAAAATCCATAGGCCACCTTAAAGATCTGGTTGGTATTTAAAAGATCCAACAAAATGATGACTCTATTGGGGACTTTTCAAAATTTTAGCATCTCTAGTGTAGATCTAGTATAGTTAGAGTCAAGTGTTTTATTATTCTTCATTGGAAGAAATATTGGTTGACGCTTTAAGGTTACATATGTCATATTTAGTTCATGTGTCAAATTTTGGTCAATTCTATTAGATTGTGTCACATTATGTTTAAAATTCTCTTTGAGGTCACAAATAACAAGTCATGATATAGTCAAATTTTATTTCCTAGCATTCTATGTGGTGACTCTGAAGTTTCTCATATGGGTATAACAATAACATCTTGAAAAGAACTCGAGGAGAAGGAAATTAACAACTTGGCTGAAACTAGGAGGAAAATCAGAAGAATCCTAAGTAGAAGGTGGAACTTGAGCCTACCAAGGACAAACAACCTCTGTGGAAGAAGAAAGCTACTGAATCTGGTAAGTCCCTCGAATCTCTTGTTGGAGTGTCTCCCACCTTTAACAATGAAGTAAATAGTGTAATATTGTTGAGAATTCAAATAATGGTGAGGTAATTGAGGTAGGTAAAGGTATTTTCCCTATTGAACAAGTATTTGATAATGAGCTTGGAATTTCTAGAGAAGAGGACAAATGGGAATTCTAGGGTAAGAGTAAAGGGCTCATAAAACTACCAACACCTGGGGTGGGGTCTATTTTTCATGGGGGATTTTTTAATCCAATGGGAGAACCCCTTAATCTACTAGCACTTACTTTCCTTGAGGAAGATCCAGTTGATCAAAATTTTCACACCCCAACCCTGAGTGAGTATTGAGATTTCCTTGATAATGAGGAAGATATACACAAGGACATGCAAGCCTTAGAAGAAGAGGAAAATTGGATTTCCGAATAAGAAGAAAATAAGAGGTTACAAGCTTTGAAAGAGAAGGAAGATAGGATTAGAGCTAAGAAGCTTGAAACAGATGCTATAAGAGAAAGAGTTGAGAAGATGAGAGAGAATGTTGCTAAATGTAAAGCTTCTAAAAAAAGGCTGCTAAAATAGCATCTCAGATTCCTCCTAAAGTTCTAGAGGAAACAATCCAAATGGGAATGTTTGCTACTAGCACATATACAACAACCATTACTACCACTAAGATTTCTGACCTTCTTAAGAAAGAATCATTCATAGATCATGGGAAAAAACTCATGGATGACTCCCAGAAAAATACTTTCAATACTTTTAATACTAATACCAACACAAATACCCATACCTTAGCTGCAAAAACTCTTGTTAATAACCCCAAAGTTGACCCTAATCCATCTATTGCACCCTCAGCTTCTGAACTCATGAAACTACAATTGGTAAATGAAAAATTTCAAGAAGATTTAAAGAAGGCTGAAATAGAAGTGACCAATGCAGAAATGGCTAGAAATATTGCCTTCCTCAAAATGTCAATACCAACTCCAGAGGCTTCAAGCTCTAGGAAAATTGATAGAGGATCTCACAAGAATAAGTCTAGGGGAAATACCCCCAGTGGAGGAGGTGGTGGCAACAAGGGTGGTGGAGGTGATGGTAATAAAGACATTAATTCTTATTTAGAGGATGATGAGGAAGATAAGAAGAAGAGTGATGGGAACAATGGAAGTAGAAAAGGTAAGAATGTAGATCAAGTGGACAACAAGAAAGATGATGAGCAAAGAGACACTCATAGGGATAGGCATCCCTGGAGGCCACCCCAAAATGATCAATATAGGAAATTATGTTTTTACAATATTCTTGGCTATCCAAAACCTGTCTTGGATAATGCTAGGAAGCATCTCCCTAAATTCACGGGTAACAGTGCTTTCAGTGGGGAAGATCACTTGAAATCCTTCCATAGTTTTGTGGAGGATTTCATAAAGTATTCCATTGCTACATAATCATTCCATAATTTGAAATCCTCCACAAAACTATCGAAGGCTTTCAAGTTATCTTCACCACTGAAAGCACTATTACCAGTGAATTTCTATAGAGTTTTTCTATAGAGTGTTTAGAGAGCAGTATGTGGATCAAACTAATCCCAGGTTCAGATTGAATGACTTCAATAATATCACCAAGGGACAAAATGAGTCAGTCACTAAATTCAACACAAGATTTCAGATGTCTATGAATAGGGTACCTACCTATCTATGGCCTAATCCTGATGTGTGTTTGGTGACGTATTGCAATGCCTATGACTCTAATATGTGTTATTTTCTTAGAGACAAGAATCCACAATTCCTAAGGGAAGCTTATAAGGTGGTTGTGAATATTGAAAACAATAGAAGGGCTTCTAGTAAAGTTGGAAGAAGGGATGACCCTAAGCCCTCAAAGAACTCAAAAGCTTAAAATGAGAAATCAATTAAAGCTACAGCTCCAGATGAGAAGTTATATCGAGTTATCAATCTATTATAGAAGTAGGCAAAGAATGACAAACCCTAGTTCTAGAGAAATGATAGGCTCCTAAGGCTTCAAGATTACCCCTATCATACCAATTGGCATAATGGAAAGACAATTCAAAATAATCAAAAGAACCTTTAGGCTACACCCAATCCTTTGCATAAAAATATCACAAATATTGTTAAGGACTTACTGTGGTGTGGAGGGTGTGAGATGGCTCACTCATCAAAGTAGTGCATGTAGTTGCAAGATCCTTAGAAGAAACTCAAGATGATCAAGGTGTGTCTGATTATTCCCCTAATCTGGATGAGACGACAAATGTATTCATGACTAGATCAGACTTGGAACGTGGTGATTATTCTTCCAGTGATGATGCTAACACAAATGATGTAGATGTGTAGAGATATGAAGCATTTTTACACCATCAGCAGGTTTTTTTGGATGAAGAAAGAGAAGATGAATATACTAATAACACTCTTGACTTAGATAACATTTCTCTAAGAAGACCTTCAAATGAGGAGATCAAGAGATATACAATTTCATTGGCTATTAGGGCTCAAGCAAGAAGTGATCTTAATATGAGGAATAGGGTGGTGAGTGGCAACCAAGGTAATCTAGGAGGCATGTTCATTAAAGAGAACAATGCAAAGGGTAAAGGAATTAAGCTAGAAAAAAAGAAGGAAGAGACCAAACCCAAATAAGTTAAAGAGATGAGTATTTGGGCCAAGAAAGGAAGCAAAGCAAAGGCTACTGTTGAAGCTACACATCAGGATTCAAAAACCAAGGATTTGAAGCCTACCATTGAAAAAATTGGCAAGCAAGTTGATAAGGTAGTCCCTTAGAACATAGTACTTCCTGAGTTTCCAAGTTATTCTCCCATTGACATGTTTCAGGTTTTGTCTCAAGTTCAGGTTACAATCCCATTCCTAGAAATGATGAGGATTGATGACCATAAGAACAAAATAGTAGCTTTCATTAATAGCATTTTTGGGGGTAGCAAAGATAAAGCAGAGGTTAATATGCCTAAAACAACTAGGATTCAAGGAAAATATACTGAGGTAGGGGCCATAGTTAATGAGAACCCTGGGATTTATTTGGGAACAACCATCACTGCAAATCCTAGTCTAGTCAATCCTTTCTTTTTGAGCTTGATTATTGATGGAAAAGTACTCAGGAATTGTATGATAGATTCTGGTGCTTCCAATAATCTCATGCCTATCAGGATAATGGAGGAAATGGGCTTGAAGGTTGATAGCACCTATGGAAAGTGCTATGCTATGGACTCTAGAGATGTCCCTATTATTGGGGCATTTTATAAAGTCCCATATAGATTGGTTGCATTCCCTGAAAAGGAGTTGGTCATGAGTGTCACAGTGGTGGATATTCCACCAACTTATGGAATGATACTTTCAATACAATGGTGTGCTTCCATGGGAGGAAGTATGCAATGTGATTTGTCATTTGCTTCATTTTCAATTGATCAGAAGGATGTAAAAATTTCTAGAGAATCAAGATTCTGACATATGATTAAGCATGTTGAGGGGCCAGAGGATCCCCCAATAATTAACTTTGTAGACACTGGTATAGAAACCTTTCATGTGGAAGAGTTGAAGCAAGAAGAAGGAGAATCTAAGCCTGCACCAATTGTTAATGAGGTTTTACAAATACCACAAGAAGATCCTCTATGGACAATGTATTTCGATGGAGCCTACTCCAAGGAGGGCTCAGGTGTTCTCATTTCTCCCCAAGGTAAGACTTTCAATTACTCCTTTTTTCTCCAGTTTGCATGTACAAATAATGTTGCTAAGTACGAGGCTTTATTACTTTGTTTGAAGATAGCTTCTAAACATGGGATAAAATTGTTACAAGTGTTTGGGGATTCTGAGCTAGTAATTTCCCAAGTCAGGTCTAGGTTTGTCACTAAGGACAAGAGGTTGAGACAATATAGGAATGAGGTTTGGGATACTATTGAGGCATTTTATGTCTTTGGAATAGATTGGATAGAGAGAGGATAGAATGTCAAAGTAGACTTACTGGATAATATTGTAGTCAAGCTTGATGAAGTGACTTTTGATGGTATCTCAAGAATAGAGGTACAAACATAGCATGCAGTATTTGCAAATATCTGCAATTGGCAGGTGTTTGATGACGATAATGGCATTTTGATATTCTTGCATTGTGTTGAAAAATATGAGAACCAAGAGATTGAATTTAGCTCATATGTGGTGGAAGTTGATGGAAAGGAGACATTCTTTGGGAACAAGATGATTCAGTTGAAAACAAATAAGCCTCCCAAGGGAGTGGTTGCACTAGAAAGGGTCTTTGATGGCCCAGATAGATCAAGTGCCAAACAAGCATGTACACATAAAGAATACCTAGAGGAAATAAATCTAGGAACAAACAATGGTCCTAAAAAGGTGTATATAGGTAAAAAAAAATGAAGCCCCATGTGAGGACTATGTTAATTCCCTTATTAAGTAAATACAAACATGTATTCGCATCATCTTATAATGATCTTAAGGCCTATAGGGAAGATCTGTTCCAGCATGAGATCCCATTGAAGCCTGAAACAAAGCCTTTCAGGAAAAAACAAGGAACTATTAATCCTATCTTGAGGCCCAAAATGCAGGAGGAACTTGCTATGCTAAGTGATGCAGGAATTATTAAACCTATAAGGAATTCCTCTTGGGTGTCCAACTTGGTTCCAGTTAGAAAAAATAATAGCGATTTAAGATTGTGTGTGGATTTGAGGAACCTTAATGTTGCATCTTTGAAAGACAATTACCCATTACCCAATATGGAAGCAATGTTGAAAAAGGTGACATGATGTGAATTGATTTCTATGATAGATGGATTTTTCAGGTTATAACCAAGTCATGGTGAGGGAATTGGAGTAGTACAAAACAACATTTACCACACCATGGGGGACTTATGTTTACGTGAGGATTCCTTTCGGCCTGATAAATGCTAGAGGCACTTTTCAGAGAGCCATGGATGTGGCCTTTGCCGATTTCATAGATTTGTTTCTTGCTATTTACCAAGATGACCTTACTACGCATAGCAAGAAAGAGGAGGATCATTGTTCACATCTTGAGAAAATTTTCATTAGAGCTCTAGAATATGCTATTTCGTTGAACCCCAACAAGTGTGCTTTTGGAGTCAAGGAAGGTAAATTACTCAGGCACATTGTCTCGAAAGATGGTATCAAGATTGATCCTAAATGGGTCATGACAATAGATAAAATTACACCACCCAAGAACATTAAAGGTATTCAGTCTTTCTTTGGGCAGATAAAATTTCTAAGGATATTTGTGACTAATTTTGCAGAGATAGTTAGGCCTATTTCAAAGATGCTCAAGAAGGGAGAGAAGGTGGTATGGTCAAATGAGCCTCTCAAATATTTTTAAGCCATCAAGGATGCTATTAAAGTTACACCTATCTTGAAGACTCTAGATTATTCCAAGCTGTTCCAATTGTTTACATTTGCCTCTTTCCATACTATAGCTGGAGTGTTGTTACAAAAAAATGATGAAGGCTTTGAACAACCAATTGCCTTTTTCAATAAGTATTTGCAAGCAGCTAAACTCAAGTATGATGCTATTGAGAAGCAAGCTTATGCCTTAGTTAAGGCTATTAAAAATTTTAGAACATATTTGACTAGGGCTATAGTTATGGACTATGTCCCAATAGCCACAGTAAAGGACATCTTCACCCAACAAGAAACTACAGGTTGGAGATGTAGATGTATTAATTGAATCCAAGAATTCAACATAGATTTCCAAATTATGAAACTGGTATGAGGCCAATGCTTAGCCAAGATCATGGCTGAAACTAATTTGGAGGCAAACCAAATTAATGAAGTGGAACTAGAAAACATTGCTCCCATCTGTGATATGCAGACATGTGGCTGGTATAGAAGGATAGTGGAGTACCTGTAGACCATGCAATTCCCTAATGGCATGCTTAATAGTGAGAAGAGAACTTTAAAATTGTAGGAGATTAGATATGTTATTATTGATGGTGAACTCTGGTGGAGAAGCCCAAAAGGTGTGCTTTTCAGATGTGTGGATGGGGACCAAGCAGAAGATTTGCTAATTGAGATGCACAAAGGTGCTTTTGGAGGCCATTACATGGCCAAGACTATTGCCCATAAGATATTAAGAGAAGGTTTTTGGTGGCTGACTATTTTCAAAGATGCACATAGATATGTGAAGAAATGTGATGCATTCCAAAGCTTTACTGGTGTTGACGGTCCTTTTGGCACAACAACATGCAAACATAATATTGCTACTCTATTTGTCCTAAAAGAGAAAGATAACACATGGATATCTTAGCTCCCAAGGTCTTTGTAGTTTGTTCTCAATTGTGTTGATGTCCCTCAATGGTCAATGTAACAGTAATGTTCAAGGGGCCTGCTGGTGTTGAGCTTATGGATTATCCTGAGATCAAACATAAACTTAAAACCTACTCTAACTAGGGTTTTTAAAGAAACATAAAAAGATAGATTAGGGCTTTGGAACATAAAAGAATGCTAATTCATCCAACTTAACCAGACTTGTTACCTTTCAAGGAATTCCTAACTAAAACTGCAGAACAAAATTAACTTGTGACTAACACACAGTTTCATTCATTCACAGTGTTGATTTCAGTAACAAATTGTAAGATACCAGTTAAACAAAACATAAAATGAGACTCCAATCCTTGAAAGCTTCTCAAATCAAATGATTAAACCAAGATGAACAACATTCTGAAACACAATCTGAAGTAGATTTTGATCTGGTTGCTTCTATTGTTAGTGAAATAGATAAGCAACAATCACTAGTAGAATTTGGCAAATAAATGACTACGTGACTAAAACTTTTAGTCACATGACTAAAAATTTTAGTCACATGACTAACACTAGTAGTATTTGGAAAATAAATGACTAACTTGGTCATTTATAAGTGACTAATTTGGTCATCGGGTAAAATCACAACTAAATGAATAAATAAATGACTAATATTAGACAAATAAAAATGACTATTACTCCTATATTCATTTTTCTTTCAAATTTGGTCATAATCCATAGAGCTTAAGCCCCCCTCGTGGGACCCCTACCTAAGCATGCCATTTGGCCACCTAGATTGCTTAGTGCACCAAAAATACCTATTGCATGGAAGACATTGCCTCTCAGTGCAGTCTTAAATCCTTCACATATTTTATAAAAATTTGTAACATTTCACTACTAAATGATAATCATTCCTACATCCATGTGTCACTACTATATAAAGGGAGGATTTAAAACATTAATTTAAGAAAAATATTAATTTTTTCTTAAATATATTTACACCAAAGGCGTATCCTATTTGAAGAAGACAAAGCTAATTTTGTTGATCAATGGTTGGTATCAATCTATTGGCCATTAAATGAATCTCATTCGTTCATCATTTTTCACAATTTTTTTAATTGTTTTCTGCCATTTTTTCGTTGCTTTCCCCGCCACTCCTCCAAACTCTTCCTCACTGGTATTGACCATTCACTTCTCCAATTTGGTGAGCTATAGCCTAAAAATAAGGTTTCAACGAGGTTTTTCGAGTATATTTATCAAAATAATTTAACTTTTTATCGTCACCTCAATAAACGCCTCCACTTCATAACGATTAGGGTTCGCTTTTGTTTTTTTAAAATTTATTTATTCCTATCCATCACCGTCAATACTCTCTCCACCATAATTTGAAGGGAATGTTATAGTTATGGTCCTTTTAGATTGATTCCTCTTAAATGGAAAGAGACTGAAATGAGTTGTCATTATTAATATTTATCGCATAAGCCTAGTCTAACTCCGTGAATGAAAACAAGTATTTTGTCATATATATATATATATATATATGTATGGATTAAAGTTTAATTGGTATAAGTGAGTTATATTATTTGATTATACTATTTATTGAGTTTTAAATTTTCCATGGCTATAATGAACAAGTGGTAAGGTTTGGTTCATTTTTTAGATAACGATTTTTGTAAAATAAATATTTTTTAATATTTTGACTTTTGCAAAATAAAAATAATTATTTTTTAAGAATTTAACTTATATTTAATATATAATCAAAATATAATCAATTTTTTGAACTAAAGAAAGTTTTTATTTATGCTATTTTAAATATATTAATTATACTAAATATTATATATTATATTTTAAATATTACTATTAATTACATAAAATGATTAAAATTTATAATTAATAATTATTATAATTTTATATAGTACAAAATAAGATCAACATTTATCTTAATTGACTTCCACACTTCTTTTGCCTACCCATTGCACACTAAGGTACAATTGCTAGTTTATGTTTACATTATATTTCTTAATTTTTTAATTATCCTAAATTAAGACAATAAAAAAATACTTTTTCTAAAATAAATTTTTTATTTCCCTCTCCTTATTCATTTTCCCTCTCTCAATTGAGATGCATTTTCTTTTTTCCCTCGCTGAAGAAAAAAAACAAGAGGAGCGGCACAAAAGATATAGTTGAACAGGGTGCTGGCGAACCTGCTCATGGCCAAAGGCCTCGGTCTCTCCTCTCACTCCAATGTCAAACTCCTCAAGACAATCAACTGCAAGCAAGTTAAAGTAGCTTTTGTCTGTGTGTATTCCCTATTTTCCTATTTCCATTGCTTTTTCAAATGGCCTTCTTGAGAATGAAATGGAAATGGTTGGTTGCAATAGTAGGAGAGTAAGGAAACACCAAAAGGGTGAAGGTAATTTCTATTTTTATGCTTCATGTGCTATTTTAATTTAAACCCTATCAGTATTCTTAATGGCTGCTAACCCTTTATTGCTTTCACCAGTGGCGTTCGGTTATTTCTTCTAACCAAGAAGGGCCAAACCTTCAACCAATTAGTTCTACTAGTTTCAAGCTGCATCACCATGAGATGCCTATTGCAATGCAAATCCTTTCATATTAAGGCAATGGTTATTAATCGTCCATTCCTTTTACTGCTGGTGTTGGATAAATTTTGCAGTTGAAGTAAATGTCGCTTTCCAAGGTATTTTTTTGTAGGCCCACTATTGTAATTTTATTTTTGAAGTAAAATGTATATCATAGAGCCATTAAATTATTTTGTCTTACCATCATTTTTTTTTTCAATTTTGTTAATTTTTCTCCTTAAAATGAAAACTAAATTTGTGTATAATCTTTATTTTATTTTATTTTATAAATTTTAACAGAACCCATCATAGAAAGGGCCACAATTGCAACATTTTTTGGTGTTGATAATGCTATGGTGAGACTGTAAAGGGCAGAAACTTTGATAAAGCATGACTGGCACAGCGTGCATAAATTACAGGTAAGGATTTTTATGGATCCTTGCTTAGGCTATGAAGCTTGTCAGTGTTTAAACAAATTCATCTACTATTCCACTCATCATTCATGCTGTGCTTGTATCATTATATATATTCTCAATACATCTCATCACTGAAATGAGGATTGCATTCTATGTATGCATTTGATTTCAGAATAAGTTAAAGCACATCAATTCCTCAGTAAATAATTTTTCTTGTAGCTAGCGAGCATTCTAAAATCTAGTTAATTTAAAGTTTAATACCCTTGTAAATTTAGGCATCCCAGCCTTCCCCTTGGTTACTTCCTCACTACTTCATTAGTCGTTAATTCCACTATCCTTAAAGTATGTAACTTCTTATTCTTTTAGATTATGTAGTGAGGGTTGGTGATAGTTCCGCAACACTTACAACTCGTAGGGTTACTACTTTTTATGCAATGCTTTTCCAGTTGGGATACCATTGGATTTACAATACTGTAACTTGTATTCCTACAACATGTATTCCTACAGTTTGATTGATAAGGAGGCATTTTCCATAGTGATATCGCTATCAAGATTCAACCGTTTTCAACCGTGTAGTTTTACGAGTCAAATTCATTGACCCATGTTTCATGAGTAGTGGTTCACAAGAATCTAGCTCTCATAATGAATGGTCCACTCAACACCCATTGCAACTAGAGGATGTTGAATTATTACAAATTGATGTAATACAGGGATGCTAGCTCTCTTTGTCTATGGGAATATGATCTCTCATATGTAGCATCCCTATTTTTCTGAAGTAACAGATGCGTGGTTTCAGAAAAGAATATAATAATATCAAAAAGTATATTGGTACCAAATTGGACCACTCAGACCTAACCAGCCATGTGAGAGGATGTATCCATTTGGAAAACCAAGATGTTTGTCACCTATTCATCACAAGTGAGAGGATGTATCCATTTGGAAAACCAAGCTATTTGTCACTTATGAATACAATCTTTTAAAACTTTAGTCATTTGTGTCACACCAATCCCTTTCCTTGTAACATTTGGTCTTTGAAGTACAAGAGCCAGTATAATGGCACAAAAATGTGGAGAAACATGTATTGTACAATGTATAAGGTTTATAAAGAAGAATGTATTAAGTTTAACATATGAAGATAATTTGATAACTACTGTTCACTCTATATGAAAATAGCTTTGAAAACCATTGCATTTACAGCTTCAACAATAGCTGCAATACATTCAATACTAAATAATTTTGTCAGGAATTTTTTTACAAAAATAACCTCAAGGGCAAGGAAAACAAAATAAACAAAAACTTTAAACCACCAAATGATCAATTCATAGTTCAAAATATCTCCATGTGAAGAAACAAACAAGGGTCTAACACTATGTATTACAATAATTTAATATATGAAAACATCCACAGATAAAACCACATAACCAATGCCTTCATTTACCATATAACAACAGACCTATTTTAGAATGAAATGAAACACAACACAAACTAAAAGTGATCTGGCCATGTACAAATTTCTAAAAAAAATCATTGAAATCATGGCAAGTGAGTTACCTCATGATTTTGCACAAGTTGTGTTGTGTTGTCAATGATGCCGATGAGAAAAATGGTTAGAGTTTGCAAGAAAAAATATTACAAAACACTGCCAAAGCAGAATTTAAGAAAAACTGAGATAAACCAAAATGAGTCTCCATACAACTACCACTTCAATCTATTCATAATAAATGAAAAGTAGGTCTAAAAATATTGGGCTTTAGAGCTACTAAATTCTTGAGCTTGGGACAAGATTTTTGTAGCCTTTTAAATAAAAATATTGGTTGTGAGTTGAAATTTGTTTTCAGATGTGAGGCAAGGAATGTTTCAACTGTCTGGAAGTTGTTTTGTGTGGTGTGAGACAACTTTCCAGGTGAAAGGTGCTAATAAATGTAGCCTTATTGGCTAGTCAAAACTTTTCCTCAAAATGGTGTATGGTACAGATTCATTTCAAAGAGCTTGAGTGCATGTACATTGTCCTATACAATATGTTTGATAGGAAATCTATATATGTATGCATATATGTGTGTATGTATGTATGTATGTATGTATGCATGCATGCATGCATGTATGTATGTGTATACCTCGATGCTTCGTCAGTCGCAATTAACTTTTAATTCCACTATCCTTAAAGTATGTAACTTCTTATTCTTTTAGATTATACAGTGAGGGTTGGTGACAGGTCCACAACCCTTACAACTCGTAGGGTTACTACTTTTTATGTGATGCTTTTCGAGTTGGGATATTGTTGGATTTACAATATTGTAACTTGTAGTCCTAACTTGTATTCCTATAGCCTGTATGCCTGCAGTTTGATTGATAAGGAGGCATTTTCCATAGTGATATTGCTATCAGGATTCAACCGTATTCAACCGTGTACTTTTTCGATTCAAACTCATTGACCCATGTTTCATGAGTAGTGGTTCACAAGAAACCAACTCTCATAATGAATGGTCCACTCAGCACCCATTGAAATTAGAGGATGTTGAATTATTGCAAATTGATGTAATGTGGGGATGCTAGCTCTTTTGTCTGTGGGAAGATGATCTCTCATATGTAGCACCCCTAGTTTTTTGAAGTAACACACACTTGGTTTCAAAAAAGAATATAATAATATCTAAAAATATATTGGTACCAAATTGGACCACTCAGTCTTAACCAACCATGTGAGAGGATGTATCCATTTGGAAAACCAAGATGTTTGTCACTTATTCATCAAATGTGAGAGGATGCATCCATTTGGAAAACCAAGTTGTTTGTCACTTATGAATACAATCTTTTAAAACTTTAGTCTTTTGTGTCATGCCAATCCTTTGCCTTGTAACATTTTATCTTTGAATTACAAGAGCCAATATAATTTACCTAGATTTGGACTTACCTTTTGATTTATATTTCTTCTTATCTCCTTGACTCTATTGGCAACCTGTCACAGCTGCAACACTTGATCATAGAAGATTGTAGAGGTTTAAATAACCTTCCTTATTCCACTGGCAACCTATCACGTCTGCAGTACTTGAAAATAGTAAGTTGTAGAAGTTTAAATAACCTCCCTGATTCCATTGTCAACCTATCACAAATCTAGCACTTGAACATAATAGGAAGTTTCAAAGGTTTAAATAACCTCTTTGATTCTATTGACAATCTATTGCAGCTGTAGCATTCAAAACTAAAATATTTTCATGGTTTAAATATCCTCCTTGATTCCATTGGCAACTTGTCACAGCTGCAACCTTGAACATAGAAGGGTGTGAACATTTAAATAACTTTCCTTATTACATTGGCAACCTATCACAACTGCAACACTTGAACATGGTAGGGTCTATAGATTTAAATAACCTCTCTCGTTCCATTGGCAACCTGTCATAGTTGTACCACTTGAACATAGAAATGTGTAAAAGTTTAAATAACCCCCCTGATTCTATTGACAACCTGTCATAGCTGCAACACTTGAACATAGAAGACTGTAGAGGTTTAAATAACCTTCGTGATTCCATTGGTAGCCTGTCACATCTGCAACACTTGAAAATAGAAAGTTGCAGAGGTTTAAATAACCTCCCCAATTCCATTGTCAACCTCTCACAGCTACAACACTTGAATATAATAGGAAGTTGCACAGGTTTAAATAACCTTCACCCTGCCTGTGCCAAAATGGGAGCTTTGGAGCAGGGTATGAACATTCATTAAAGCATAATGGAAGAGGATTTTTTTCAGATATAATAGTTGGAAATGCTCTAGTAGACATGTATGCAAAATGTGCAAGCATAGAAAATGAACCTAAAATCTTTGACAGAATGCCTCAAAGAGAGTTTATCTCATGGAATGCAATGATTGCAGGACAACCACAAAATGGATTTTATTTTTATAAAAAAATTTAGAAACTTTCAAGAAAATGTGATTGGCAGGTGTAAAGCCAGACTTCACAATTTTTTGTTAGCATTCTCCCTGCTTGAGCCAAAATAGGAGCATCGGAACAGGGTATCGACATCCATCAAAGCATAAAGAATAGAGGAATTTGATTAGATGTTGCAGTTGCAAATGCCCCAGAGAGATGCCATCTCATGGATTGTAATGATTGCAAGATATGCACAATATGGATTTGGTAAGGATGCTCTCAAAATATTTCAATTAATGAAGTACTCTGGAACATATGCTGACAATTTAAGCTTTGCTTGTGTTCTATATGCATACATCCATGCATATTTAGTGGATGAGGATTGCACATACTTCAATACATGAGTAACCCTTATTGCATTACACCTATAGCTGATCATTATGTTTGCATGGTTGACCTTCTTGCTTGGGCTGACTATCTTGAAGACACTCTACACTTTATCATTAAGATGTTAGGATGTGTTTTTTGGGTGCATGTAGATCGTATATGAACATTGATTAAGTAGGCCCAACCTATGAATGTAGCCATCGATTATGTAGGCCCAACTTGTGGTGGGTAGCATTGGTGCATGCATGCAACACTTGCCATATTGGTTGTAGTCGTAGAGGATCTATGATGTTCATATCATTCATTGCTTTACCTCTATCTTTATCTTTTTATCTCTCCCACTTTCATTCTCTCCCTTAGTCTTCCTCTCTATGTTTATCTCTTCCATTGTTTACTTGACAATTTGTAATATGTAGTAGGTAAACATGTAAGAGGCATTTAACATTTCAATTTGTTGTTTTCAGCATATGAAGTTTTTTATCCTTTATGATTATGTGGGGATTTTAACTTGGTTCACACGCTTTTTGTTTTGGATGAGGTGGACAGAGCCAAGGCTGTTCAAAAAATGCAGGTGCCAACTACAGCTGAATATTTTTAGGATCCTTTCTTTCAGGTTCCTTTTTAAATTTTTTTTAGTACTATGCAGTACTATATTTTTCTTTTTTTTACTTTATGACTAGATGGTAAATGAAAGTCTCTGGGACATCAATATTTCTACCATTTGATCAAAATAGATTGGGAAGAACCTAACATACATTTTAAATTTTTGTGTAGGAACATCAAAGAAGATTAAATTAGACTAGGATACTCATCTAAAGATAGCGTATGGTGCTACAAAAGGATTAGCATATCTTCATCATGACTGTAACCAATGCATTGTTCACAGGGATGTAAAGATATCTAACATTCTTTTAAATGACAACTTCGAAGCACATTTTTTACAATTTGGCATTGCCAAGTGCATTTCCTTGGCCAAAACTCACACTTCCACCTATTTTATGAGTACTATTGGTTATATTGACCTTGAATATGCAAGAACCTCAAGGCTTAATGAGAAATTTGATGTTTACAGCTATGGTATTGTTCTTTTGGAGTTGCTGACAGGCAAGAAAGTTGTGGAAAATGACTCAAATTTACTTCAATTGGTAGGATTCATGATTCGTGATAAAGAAACCAACAAGAAATGAAGATGAAGAGGTAAATGATCAAATTTTTTAAGGGATAGTTCAATGGTAAGAGAAACAATGAAGTAACAATTAACATGGTCATAAGATGATAGTAATCAGAATGAGGGAAGCCTACAAATGATTGGAGTTGTATCACAATCATAGAATGAAAGTTCCTTTGCAAAGATGTATCATGTACTTATGCATTACAAGGGTAAGGACTATAGGTTATATAAAAGAACAGTCATGCACAAATGACAGTTAGAGGATGAATAAACATTACAAGGGTAATGGACTATAGATTATGATATAAAAGAATAGTCATGTTATTCTATTGTAAGTTGTCGAACATCATAAAGGCAAGGTTTGGGAGTAGATTTCAGTTAGTTTTTTTCTCTCTTAGCAATGTATTGTAATCTTTCAAATTCTTTCATGTTGGGACAACAAATTGTAACTCTATTTTCAAGCTTACACGGTTGTATGTAACATCTTTTTGATTAATAAAATAAGCTATTTTTATCATATCATTATTGTTTTATTGTGCAAATATTTTAGATAGTTGATAAGTGATCTTTTTGATTAATAAAATAAACTACCAAATGATGACAATTAAAAATGTACTAAATATACTACTAAATCAATGACTAAATTAATGACTAAATATATGGCTAAATGACTAAATTAATGCATAAATATATGACTAAATGACTAAATTAATGACTAAATATATGACTAAAGTAATGACTAAATTAATGACTAAATATATGACTAAAGTAATGACTAAGTTAATGACTAAATATATGACTAAATTAATGACTAAATATATGACTAAATAAATGACTACCATATGACTAAATAAATGACTAGTTAACAATAATCAATGACTAAATATATGACTAAATTAATGACTAAATAAATCACTACCATGACTAAATAAATGACCAGTTAACAACAATCAATGACTAAATTAATGACTAAATCAATGACCAAATCAATGACCAAATCAATGACTAGATAAATGACTAAAATAGTTTAGTCATAAATTTGGTCACATTATAAATGACCGAAAATAAACTACTAATGGTCACATGACCAAAATTAGTCATTTATATGCAATTTTTAGTAGTTTATTTAGTCATATATTACTGTTTTTGTACTAGTGAATTACAAAGCTGGCACAATCACCAGTGTACAGAAAATCTGTGGCTCCAAATTGTTTCCATTTATATTAAGAAAACTTGAAATACATTACAGACTATTTTGAATCTAACTCCTATCCTAAGAAGGCAGAAGAAGCTCCTATTACAAAGAATCAAGATGTAGTTCTATCTCTTCTAATTCTGCTAACGACCAAGTAGAAGTTCTCTAACTTTATTTTCTAACCTTAACTGTCTAACCCTTACAAAGAGGCCAGAATGCCATATATATAGAATGTACAAAAAAAAGGAACGCACTAGCTACTATTTTAGGGTTTTTCCAAAATATCTCTTGACTGCAGGAGGGTCGACCCTCAGATTTTTCTACGGAGAGTCAATACTGCCTTCAATGGGAAGCCCTGCTATCCATGCTGATGAAGGATTGACCTCAGGAGAGGCCTTCAGATCTTTTGTAGCTACAGCATTAACTCATCTATTTGTGTGTCCATACTTGAACTCTTTCTAAAATTTGTCTTGAATGCTCCAAATAATTTTACCATTAATACCAATCTACCCCCTTGCCAACAGACCTCACAACTATCCTCCATGACTTGTGGTTGCTTCTTTCCTTCGACCTTCTTCAAGCTTTGGAGTTCTCTGCATGCTAACCATCTTCTGGAAGCATCATCAGGCCTCCCCATAGATTTGAACATTTCACCCAAGCTGATCCATTGCCTTTGGATCTCAGAAAGAGTCCATGTCATTCACATCCTATTAGTCTTCTCCATAGGAGTGGTCAGTCAGTCGATAGGTCATTCCTTTAACTTTGTCTTATTGGAGGAACATAGGCCACGCAGGATTCTCGAGTGGTCAAAAGTGGTCTGCATTGAATCGCATGTTGGTGAGATACTCATCGTGTCTACCCGATTCAATTATATCTCCTTTAGCAACTATCGGCGTAGCACAAGACAGTCGGAAAGACCCTTCCGCAAACTGCAAAAGTCATACTGATACCACAAGAACCATCGGCACAACAGTCGCTAATTAGTGGGGAATCTCAAAAAACTTATTCCATTCTCCTCAAGCTTATTTCCTTTCGATGAGAGCCTACTGGGTCGGTGAGACATCATAGCGATGTTATCACTTTCTTGCTTGGAGCTCCTATCGGCAAGAGTCCATCCTATTGATGAGACTTCATACTGATCTCCTCTTTTCTCGCCAAGCTCAAGCTTCTTCCACTTCGGGGAGACTTCTTCGTTTTGGGGCAACCTTACCTAAAACTCACGCACTATTGCTGAGA